>NW_026472657.1:0-11283 GCF_026875155.1 Cherax quadricarinatus
TAAGGGGTATAAAAATTTTTTTTCCATCTTTTTGATACTCAGCTAAATGCTTAAAACATATACAAGTTGAAGACCAACAAAACACCAAAATATGGTGAATTTTGCCTGTCAGTAATCAGACAAATAATTGCAAAGTACAAAGGAGCAACTCCTGCAATAGACCAGCGCCCACAGACGTCATCTCGTATGAGGCCTGGTGATCACTACCCCATACAACTGCCTCCAACACTGCCAAGAAAAATGCTCAGAAGAGGTGTTATGTATGTATGCATACCACAAAACGCCCACAAACACGCAGACACACTCGTTTTATGTGTGAGGAGTGTGAAGTGCCCTCTGCATATACCCATGTTTCAAAGAGTTCCACAAGCTGCAGCAGTTCTAGGAACGTGGTTAGTGACTGTACATATGTATATATATTATGGAACAATAGTAATAAACATTGTTTTGTATTGTTTGTTTGTGTAAACAAAGTGTATACACAAACTAATAGTGATAAAGTTTGTTCTGTTATTGTGTTGTAAATAATGAGTGTATATTTGAACAATGCACCTTACATTGGTCTCACAGGCCACATAAGTTACCTGGAAAAGAAAAATATTGAAAAATGCAAGAAACCTTTGAATTAGAGTAAATAAAAGAATACCGGGTGGGCGGCAGTCGCCGCTGTTGCCGTACGCACGTCAATTTCTGCAAACTTTGCGGCTCTATATCTCGGTAAGTACTGATGGCAAAAATTTTTTTTTAGGCTTAAAACACTAGTAAAAATATTCCTAACATTTTCATAAGAAAAAATATTTTTTTTTTTTCGAATATTTGGCGACATAGAATGACAGTTTCAGAGAGGGGCCTGAAACAGTCAAAGGGTTAAGCATCCCAGAGCGATAAAATGTATATACAGTTCACTCATTACTTACCTTAAAATATTTGTAGTCTTAATGTAGGGTCAGGAGTAAGTAAATGAGATAAAACGAATAAATGAGAAAAAGAAAGAATGAGTACATGAGAGGGGACAGGCGCAGAGTTATGTAAACAAACCAGGCGAAGGTAAGTTTTGTAAACAAAGTGTACACGTCTGGTTTGTGTACAAGTTACATTGTGTACAGGTTGTCTCTACATTGATACGGTAGAATTAATAAAGAAGAACACTCCCATTCTCATGTAACACCATTTTGAGAAGAAATGAAGCTCTGAGTGAAGGCAATGGAAATAAGTCTCACTGACTTTTTTGGGTTATCCTAGGTTCTCTACACATATGTTGTTATGTATGATAATCTATGTAACTGTATTTGTGTATACCTGAATAAACTTAGATACGAAAGGAATAATTTTCTACAGTTACCCCCAGTAACACATTTTCTCTTATGTTAGATTAGCGAAAATGTTATTCTTGCCGTCACTTGTACAAGTTATCTGGCTCCCACATCTTATATTTATGTTTATTTATTCTATTGTGGGGTGTATTTATCATCTTTTTATGTTATGTATCGTGTTTATTATATAATTTTGAAAAAAATATCATGGATGGATTAATGAAAATGTGTATATTAACGTAATATACGACATTTAACGAGACTCGGTGAGTATTGTTATTATTATTATTATCATTTCTAATATGGCGTCACTTGTGCAAGTCGTCTGCTACCACATCTCACATTTATGTTTATTCTACTGTGGGGTGTATTTATCTTATTTATATGTTATGCATCGTGTTTATTATATAATTTAAAAAAAAATATAGATGGATTAATGAAAATGTGTATATTAACGTAATATACGACATTTAAATGACTCGATGATTATTATCATTACTAATATGACGTCTGGAGACATAAGACACTTACCGATTTTAATGTGTACCTGCATGCCAGCACAGTATGTAAGTTTATTTAGGTACAGGTATACATAAGTATAATTATCAGAGTATATATAAAATATGAAATAACTTTTAAAAACATTTGAAATTTTGGAGTTTCCAGACAAAATGGAGAGACTTAGTGCTTACTGAGCTCACGAAGAATGTAAACAAACAGGGTAGGGCGCGGTGACCGTATTAGAAAGTCAGGTGGGGGGAGCCGTATAGCGAGTTTGGTCATAATTTGAAATGACCGTATTAGCGGAACGCCGTAAAGTGAAACTCCGTAAAGCGGGGTCCTACTGTACCTGTAAGTAATTTTAAGGGTTACTATCCCCACAGCCTGGACTAGGACCAGGCTTCCTTCTTGACTGACTGGTCAACCAGGCTGCTGATACTAGCAGCCTGCAGGGTTTCACAGCCCTCACATCCTGGCTGATCAGCTATTTAGAGCAGGTAGGGATCAGTTTCCTCTTTGAACCTCTACCTTTCAACTTTTTTTTTTTTTTTTTTTTTTTTATATCTTATGGTAACAGTCTGAACTGTCTTGAACCAAGCTGACACATTTTTCTTAATTGTGCCTATGGCAACAATTAGAAAAATGTGTCAACTTTTTTGACAAGTGTTTTACACTTAATCCAGGGCCTCAGTCTAGTAAGATTTTATTGTATATGAAGACTGGGGACCTGACTTTCAAGTATTTTTTTCATGTATTAATATACTATCAGGTATCTCTCTTCTCCATTTTGAAGAGAACATTCAAAGTGCTTTTTAATGTACTTCCACTATTTTCATGTTTTACTTCTACATGGGCAGTAAACCTCTGTGCATTTTCCAGCTTTGATAACTTCTCCTGCCTTGAAAGGTGCTATCAACACTGAAATAATACTAAGCTTGGAAAAGATGCATCAATTAGTAAGGGTGACACTGCGTAGACATATGAAGCAATATCCCCTTTTCTACAAATCGGAAAAAAAATTAAAATGAATGTCATTATCAGTTATAGCCATACTCAAGTGTCTTTAGCATAACAAATTTCAAGAGGCACTCAAAATTTGTTTTGTCACATTGGCCAATTTCCACCAAGAAAGGGTGACTCAAAGGAAACATTCACAATCACTCATTCAATTGCTTCCTTGCAGAAATGTGCAGACATCTTAATTTAAATGATGCTCAGAACTGAACATCCCTAACCATCCTTCAGGATAATTTTCAACAAATCCTGAAACAAAGTAGGAGAGAAAATAAGGCAAGCCTGACAAGGATAATTTCAAAATGCACAAATTTGTATTATACTAACCTCTTCCTGAGTGGGAAGACCTAGGAAAAATTTAAAGGGGGTTTTTGTGGTTTTGACGGTTCCAAATTTGGGGGCTCCTAGTTTTGTGTTGTCATATTCACCGGGACTTTCTCTATTAAGAATAAATAGCATTCATTTTTAAAAAAAAAAAAATCCACAGCTTCCCGGGTCATTTTTCCAAATTATAAATCATATCAACTTTGGGGCATGTCAAAAAGTTTTTAAAATTATTAAAAACCCATTACAACCCAAAGAGGCCCCTCCCACAGAGAAAGCTGGAAAAGAGGGCAGTTTTTTTTTGGATCTTGGTGTGGCCTGGGAAGAAACCAATTAGGGGGGCCCCCTGCCGACCCTCAAACATACTAAAGGGGGCCTTTGGGGGGGGGAAAACAAAATAGTTTCCCCATTTTTAAACCTAAAAAAAAATTTAAATTTGGGTAAATTTTTTTTTCTCCAGAATTTTAATAAATCACTATTTAACCCTTATTGTCCATGCCATGTACTAGGGGTTTTGGGGTTTCACTGTCATTTTCCCTTATTTAAAGACGCCAAAAGTTTAGTTTATTTCAGATAAGCTGAAAGCAGAAATTTAGGCCTAGATATGAGTGGGTCAATGAAAGTAAGTGTGCATAAAAAATCCTACAGGTTAAAACTGCACATGAGAAAAAAAAAAATTTGGTTTTTAAAACAGCGATTTTGGGGGGTATTTTAAAAACGTTTTTATTTTTAAAATTTTTTGGGTTTTTCTTGGTCTCGTTTGATAAAGGGACACTTTACTAAATAGGATGATCTTGATTGGTTCAGGACTGAAAAAGTTTGAAATTTATTCAAAATGCAAAAAATTTTTAAATTTTTCTGATATTTCAAGAGTAAACAATTTCACATCACTTGCCCAAATTTGGTGGGTATAATACTTTGTTCACAAATGCACTGAATTTTACAATTACGTTTTAAACCAATACTGCATAACGAAAATTTCTTTTTTGTGTGTTTTTTGGGTTTGTGGGGTTTTGTGTGTGTGTTTGGTGGGGTGTGGGGTGTGTTTGGTGTGTGTGTGTGTTTTTTGGTGTTTTGTGTGTGTTTTTGGGTTGTGTGTGTGTGTTTGGTGTGTGTGTGTGTTTGGTGTGTGTGGTGTGTGTGTGTGTGGGGTGTGTGTGTGTGTTTTGTGGGGGGTGGGGGTTTTAAAATAAAAAAAAGGGAAAATTCATATTTTAAAGCCGGGGAATGTAATAATGAAAGAGGAAATGTTACTTTAGTCCCAGGAAGGGACTTGCATTTTTTAAATTTGGACCCTATTTTGAAACTGGAATTTACTATTTAAAAATTTGTAAAAAATTGGCCAAAATTTTCAAATTTGATCATTTTAAATTGGGTAGTTGAAATAGTTGGCTGGGCAGTTTCTTGTGCTTAGTCAATAAAATGGAAGGCATATAGCAAAAATAGCTAAGAACTTTGTTATAGAAAAATTTTACTGGGGCCTAAAATAGGGCTAAAAAGGGGGGAAAAAATCCCCAATGGTAAAAATAACTGAAAAGCAAAATTCCAAGGCATAATTTCGTTAACTATTCGGGGAAAACTTTGTACTTTTTGTTTTATTACCTCCGAAAAAGTTTTCTTTAACCCTTTGAAAAAAAAAAATAAGACCATTTCTTTAAAATTTTTGGGGGGTGTGGACAAGTTTCAGATTGGGAAAATCTGGACAAAAGAAAAAGGGGTTAAAACACTGGGCCATCTCCCACCCAGGGGGACCTATTGGGTTTTTTGGTGGGAAAAGGGAAACGGGGAGGTTTTAAAGGGGACTTGCCCCACATTATGCCCTGCCGGTAACTGAACTTGGCCCTTTAGCGTGAGCCCAAAAAATCTGATGTTACCATTTTCTCAAGCACTCTTTCAAATTTGAAAAAAGTTTTAAAAAAATTATACTGAGTGTTTCAAGTTTCCCGGGTACAGTAAAAGTTGTTTCTTCCGTTGGGCTTGCGAATTAATTACCCTAAAATAATGTATTTTTTGGGGTTTTAAATTTCGAAAAATTTTTGAGGTACAAAACATCTCTGGGGAAATAGATTAATATCCCAACTCGAGGGAAACCCAATGTACAATATTTAAAAAAAAACAATCAGAGGGGTTTTTTTTTTAAAACAGGGGATCCCAAACAGGGCAAGTTCCACAAAAAAGGAAAAAAAATGAAATTTTTTTTTTTGAGCCCGCATTAATTTCACTTTAGAAAACTAGGCCACAAATTTCTTATTGTAATATCCTCCTCTTCAACGAGGGGTTAAAAAAACAAAAAATTTAGATTTCAGCTTTTATTGTGAAACTTTAGCACTAAAGTAAAGGGTTTAGCCAATCTTAAGTTTAAAACTTGGAAATATAAAACTTTTGCAGGATAATGTGATCCTTTATTTTACTACGTTTCGCCCACACATGGGCTTTTTCAAGTCAAAAAACAGATTCCCACCGGGGGGGGGGAGGGGGCGGGGAGATTTATAGTCAGGGTTTAAAAAGTGAGGGCAGGGGAGAAGTGCATCTGATGATGTACCGAGTGGGGTTTTTTGAGGGCTAAAAACTTGGGTTTAAATTGGAAAGGAGGGTGGATAAGTTTGTGAGGGAGACCTCCACGTTTTTCTTCCATTCCCGTGTTCTTATTGGGATAGCGAGGGAAAGGGGTTTTCCCTTTGGGAAGTGGTTCAGCTATGTTTTAGAAGCCCTATTTTGGGTTTAAATTGTCGGATATAGAAATAAATGATTGATTCCAGGATTCTTTGGGGTTGAGTGTTGTCTTCTGTGGCGATAAGTCTTGAGTTTCTGTAGTTTTATCAAGTGGTTGTGTGAATTACGGTGTTGTCACAGGCATTCCTTGTGTCGTCGGGACCTGCTGCGTACTGGTTTTTCTGAATATGTTTTTTGGAGGTCCTTTGATGTTTTGCCCACGTATAATTTGTTTGCAGTCATTACAAGGATTATGTTATACCCCTGCAGAGGGTGGAAGCTTGTCCTGTCTATCACTGGTAATGTCCTTGATGGTCGTGGTTGTGGAGGTAGATATTTGGAATGAGGTATTGGAAAAGATGTTGGAAACGTGTTTGGCAATGGAGTTGGTGGGGAGGACTATGTATCTCTTTTTGGCAGTGTCTTCCCTGGGTGTGTTGAAGATGTTTAATGCCGTCGTCTGCAGTCTCTGATGAAGTGACGAGGATAGTGGAGTTTAGAAAATACTTGTTCAATTATCGTGCATTCTTCTTCAAGAAACTCATTGCTGCAGATTCTGAGTGCACGCAGGAAGAAGCCTATAATTACACCACTTTTAGTTTTGGTTTTGTGGTGAGAGTAGAAAGTGGAGAAGATCGTTTTGGTTGGTGGGTTTTCGATAGACTTTAAAACGAAGTTCGTGGTCAGCTTTGCAAGAGCAGAACATCAAGGAAAGGAAGTGTGTTGTCGACTTCTTCTTCAAGTGTGAACTGGATTGAAGGCTCGACCTAGTTGAGCTTGTCGGAGAGCTTGAAGCATTTAGGAGTTATGAGGAGAATGTCGTCAACATAACGGAGCCAGGTGACAGACGAAGGAATAATGGTGGAGAAACGTTTGGGCTTCTAGATGTTCCAACTCCATTGCCAAACACTTTCCAACACTTTTCCAATACCTCATTCCAAGTATCTACCTCCACAACCACGACCATCAAGGACATTACCCGTGATAGACAGGACAAGCTTTTCCCCCCTCTGCAGGGGTATACATAATCCCTTGTAATGACTGCAACATATTATACGTGGGCAAAACATCAAGGGACCTCCAAACACGTATTTCCGAACACCAATACGCAAGCAGGTCTGACAAAACAAGGAATGCCTGTGTACAACACCGTAATCCACTACAACCACTTATAAACATACAGAAACTCAAGACTTATCGCCACAGAAGACAACACTCATACCGAAGGAATCCTGGAATCATCATTATTTCTATATCCGACAATTCAACCAGAAGAGTGCTTCTATAACATAAGCTGAACCACTTGCCAAGAAACTTCTTCATCGCTATCCCACATAATAACACAGAATGGAAGAACCCTGTAGAAGGTCCTTCTCTCAACTTATCCAATCTCCTATTCCCAAGCACCCCAAGATTTTAGACTCTATAATCCCACTCGTACATCATCAGATGCAGCATTCTCCACCTGACCTCAGCATTCTGAACTTGGCGACTATAAATACTCGCGTCCCTTCACCCCAGGTAGATCGTTTTGACTTGAAAAAGCCCGTGTGGGCAAAACGTAGTCCAATAAAGGATCACAATACTGCATGTGTGTTTATATTTTCCACTGTGTCGTATTTTATGCCAATTATATTTCTCCATTGTATAAGAACTTCTTGAAGCTTTACAACAAGGTATAATAATGTTACCTAGTTAAATAAAAGCTTACTCCATTTTATGCTTGTTATTCCATCCTAACACAATATGTCCTTCCGTATACCCCTTAAATATATTCAGTGTATATCTCACAGCATTTTTCATTATCTTCAATCAAACTATTTTTAAAAAAATACAAATCTGACGAAGTAATAGTTTGGTAGAACAGCAATCACCCAGGGAGGTACTACCGGCCTGCAAGCGAGTAAAAACGAAAGCCTGTATTTGTTTTTACTGAAGGATTGCTGGTGTCTTTTTTCTGCTGACTCAAACATCAAGATATCAGGTACTTCATTTGCTACTTCCTACTTGCCCTTAGGTCACACTACACATTCATGTGTCATGTTTATGTATACACACTCATCTGATTTTCTATTGATTTTATCTTAATATTCATAGTTTCTTATTGCTTGTTTCTTTATATCCTTGTGGGGAAAAAAAATTAGAATAAGAATGCTTTCCTCCGTTAAGCCATGCGTGTTGTAAAAGTCAACTAAATGCCGGGAACAATGGCTAGTAACCCCTTTTCCTGTAATAGCCTACAAAAAAGAAAAAGAAGAAACAGTCAAGTGGGATGCTTGAATTGCATGGATGTTGTGTGAATGACAAGAAAGAGATGATTGTCGATGTATATTGAGAAGCTGGATGTCCTGGCTTTAAAGTGGAACAAAGCTAAAAGGGGTGGAGAGTATTTCAGTGGGGAAAATAAATGGATTAGGTCAGGGGTTTCAATAGATTTAAAGCTGAAGAAGCAGCAGCATTAATGTTGCAGGATAAGTTATGGCAGTTAAAGAGGGAATATAAATGTATTAATTCAAGGATTATGTGGAGTAAATTAAGGGTTGGATGTGAAAAGTGGGTTATAGCAAGCATTTATGCACCTGGAGAAGAGAGAAGTGTAGAAGAGAGATTTTGGGAAATGTTGAGCGAGTGCATGGAGAGTTTTGAACCAAGTGTGAAAGTACTTGCAGTTGGGGATTTCAATGCTAAAGTGGTAAAAATGTTGTGGAGGAGTAGTAGGTAAATCTGGGGTGCCAGGGGTAAATGAACATGGGGAGCCTTTAATTAATCTATGTGTAGAAAGAGGTTTGGTAATAAGTAATACATATTTTATGAAAAAAGAGGATAAATAAGGATACAAGGTATGACACAGCATGTAATGAAAGTAGTTTGTTAGATTATGTATTGGTGGACAAAAGGTTTATGGGTAGGCTTCAGGATGTACATGTTTATAGAGGGGCAACTGATATATCAGATCATTATTTAGTTGTAGCTACAGTTAGAGTAAGAGGTAGATGGGACAAAAGAAAAATGGCAACAAGTAAGATAGAGAGGTGAAAGTGTACAAACTAAGGAGGAGGAAGTTAGGGTGAGATATAAGCAACTATTGGCAGAAAGGTGGGCTAGTGTAAGTATGAGTAGTGGGGGTGGGAGGTGTGGGGTTTGAAGAATGGTTGGAATAGTTTTAAAAATGCAGTATTAGAATGTGGGGGCAGAGGTTTGTGGCTATAGGAGGATGGGTACAGAGAAAAGAGGAGTGATTGGTGGAATGAAGTAAAAGGTGTGATAAAAGAGAAAAAGGTAGCTTATAAGAGGTTTTTACAAAGCAGAAGTGTTATAGGAAGAGCAGAGTATATGGAGAGTAAAAGAAAGGTGAAGAGAGTTTTTGAGAGTGCAAAGGAGAGCAGATGATGAGTGGAAGAGGCACTGTCAAGAATTTTGACAAAAATAAGAAAAAATTTTGGAGTGAGAATCATGTTAAGAAAGCCTAGGGAACGAATGGATTTGTCAGTTAAGAACAGTAGGGGAGTTAGTAGATGGGGAGCTGGAGAATATTGGGTAGATGTGGGAATATTTTGAGGAACTTAAATGTTGATGAAGAAAGGGAGGCAGTAATTTCATGCACTGGCCAGGGAGGTACAACACCTTTAGGAATAAAGAAGAGCAGGATGCAAGTGTGGGGAGGTGCACGAGACATTATGTAGAATGAAAGGGGGTAAAGCAGCTGGAACTGACGGGATCATGACAGAAATGTTAAAAGCAGGGGGGAATACAGCGTTGGAGTGGCTGGTATTTTTGTTTAAGAAATGTATGAAAGAGGGAAAGGTACCTAGGAATTGGAAGAGAGCATGTATAGTCCCTTTATATAAAGGGAAAGGAGACAAGAGAGACTGTAAAAATTATAGGGGAATAAGTTTACTGAGTATACCAGGAAAAGTGTATTAATTAGGGTTATTATTGAAAGAATTAGAGGTAAGACAGAGTAGGATTGTGGATAAGCAAGGAGGCTTTAGAGTGGGTTATACATCTTTATATATGCTTCTATACTGTTGTATCTGGGTACCTCTGCAAAAACAGTGATTATGTATGAGTGAGGTGAAAGCGTTGAATGATGAAAGTATTTTGTTTTTGGGGATTTTCTTTCTTTTCAGGTCACCCTGCCTCGGTGGGAGACGGCCGACTTGTTGGGGGTTGGGGGGGGGGGGGGGGGAATTCAAGGATAAAAAGTAGCACCTGGGGATCCACATCTCCATTATGCAGACTATGACACTGTGACATTGTAGCGGGGTAGAATGGTGGTGGTGCATGAGAGGCAGAAGCTAAGGCTCCACCCACTCCTCCACTGCTGTACAGTGACCGCAGACTCAGGTTTTCTTCCCGCAAACTTTTCACCTGCATTAAAAATACAAGAATTAGTAGAAAGAGATGAGTAAATAAAACTTATGAGGTTAGCAATAATGAACAATAAACAGCAGAACAAATAAGAATTTTAATGTTACATTTCAGGTGGGGGGGGGGGGAGAAGAAAATAAGGCAGAGTGGGGACTGAAGAACAAGGAAGAGCATGGAGGAAGGGTGAAGCAGGAAGGCAAGGTGTTGATGGGTGAAGCAGTTAAGAGTAAAGGGATGGTGAAACTACAGTGAGAAACAAAAGAGGGAGATGGAGAAGAGCGAGGGTGAAACGAGAAAAAATAAGAAGCAAAATAAGGCAGGTGTTGAAGGAGGTAAGTAAATGATTAAGAGTGAAGAGCATGATGTGGAAGTGAGAGGAATAGAGGAGAAGAGTTGCGAGCAACCTACACAAGAAGTGGTCCGATCAGGACTCGAATTAGCCATGTAGAGCAAGGGTACCAACACAGGATAAAAATTATTAAGATAAAATACACAATATATTTTTACAATGCTCCTTATTTCTCAGCGCTTCTTTTCTCAACTAAAAGGTCCTCACTCATGATTCCACAAATAAATTTCAATATGTAACATTCAAAATGTAACACTGTGCAATCCAATAAACTATGCCCATACAATATTAGGCAAGAGATCTACAGCAGGTGTCACCATGGTTAGGATGTTCACGTCACTTTTACTATCCATAACTCCTCATACAAGGAGAAGGAGACATCTGAGAAAAGTTTAAATTAGGCTATTTGTTTTATAGCACATGTCCAAGCTGGGATTCTCATGCTCCTTACATCAAACTTAGACGTTTCCTGCATTCTCTTCCTTATATTTTCTCCACGAGGAAGTGGAAAAGCATTCTTCTGTAAGCCATGCGTGTCATAAGAGGTGACTAAAATGCCGAGAGCAAGGGGTTAGTAACCCCTTCTCCTGTATACATTACTAAAGTTGAAGAGAAAGTTTTTCTTTTTGGGCCCCCCTGGGTTTGGGGGAGGAGTTTTATAAAATTAAAAAAAAAAAACTTTTTTAAAAATAAAAATAA
>NW_026472658.1:0-11473 GCF_026875155.1 Cherax quadricarinatus
AGGGGGAAAAATAGAGACAGGGCTTAACCCAGCAGCTAAGGCGATCGTGGGCAGACTTGAAACAGGATTACAGGACGTTGCATTAAATTTTGTGGTAGTTGAAGTGTTGAATCTTGAGTAGTGGCAGCAGCAGGTCACATCGGGGGTAGAACACTATGGGAGTTTAGGAGTAACTGAGGAGCGGGTTTAGCAATGGAGCATTTTCGACTTTCTGAGCTGCTACTAGATAGGTGGTTTAATTTCCCTTGTTGCTGAAGGTGAACGTAGAGGTTTGGGATGAATCAAATTTGGGTGGTGTAAAGGGTGAAGCGGGTTTCACTGCATACTTGACTGTTCCAGCACAAGGCTTTTGTAGAGTTCAGTACAGGTCAGGGTTTGTCAGTATTTGAGGAAAAGTGTAAAAGGTAAGGTTTTCCCATGGGGGTTTACTGGAGTCGTCGTTATTTTCCCTCTTTGGAGTGGATTCATTGGGAAAATTACAATGGTGGTAGCGGGTTTGACTGGGGCGACGGAGAAAGCTTTGAGGTGTAATGGTTGGTTAACAGCAAGCTGGGAGAGGTGGGAGCGGTGGTTGAGGCAATTGATCAACGTTGTCAGCGGTGGAAGTGGTTATAGAGGTTACAGGAGCATTTGCTTGGGCAGGACAGGTCTGCGGTGAGTAAAGTTCGGGGCTTTGGGGAAAGGGACCCTGAGGATGTCTGCTGAAGGTGTGGATTTCCGGAATGAAGGCAGGCATGTTGTTCAGGCGGAATAGTTCGTTAATAGTGGTGTTGAAAGTCCCGGGGTTTGCTGCGTTTGCAAGGGGTGCATACACCATGCAGTACAGCCCCTTTGGGGAGGGAGCACTGTCGGAAGTGGAGAGAGGGAGTTGCTGGGCGAGGGTTTGTCTGTAGATTAGTGTGTAGAGTCTTGGTGGTGTCGGTTTGTGGTTTGGTTATTCCCAGCATATGTGGGTTAAATTTGGAGGTTGTTCTTCAGAACTTTAGTTTTCTTCAATATGATTTCTTTCCTGAGTGGGCCACTTAGCTGCAAGGTATGATGATTCCCCTTGCAGTTAAGACATGTTGGTGCTGTAGTAATGGTGCAGGATCTGAAATCGTGCCCATCATTCCCACATTTTGAACAAAACTTCTTATTCTGATGGGGCAGTCCTTGGTGGTGTGATTATAGGAGTGCCGGGTCCAGCAGTGGGAGATGTATGTGAAACGTTCTTGTTCTATATGACTTGGGTGAATGTGGTAATATGAGTGGCCAGACCGTCAGAGAGAGCTTGGGCAGCATGGGGATGTCTGAGAATGTAATCTTGAGCATAGATGCGGCGGTTGGGGATCTTCGAGATGCTGTCTCCCGAGGCCCAGGTGTTTTGTTCCTCAATAGATGTCTTCAGTGCTTCAGTAGAGAGAGAGGTGACGATAATGTCCAGTCTTTTCACAAAGACCGAACGTTTCGACTTCAAGAATGGAGACGGGGATAGAGTGAATTGTTGTGTTTTGTAGAGTCCTGATTGAAGAGTCGTCCATTAGTTTTAGTGCTTCCGTGTCGTCTGTGCAGACGACAATGAAGGAGTCTTTCAGAGAGTGGATTGCCGTAAATTTGACCTGCAGGCAGGTCCTAACGACGATAGCTAAAGATAACTTCGAGGAGTCATTTATTGCACAATTCACAGCCTTGATTTTCACACGATTCGACAGCATTGTGAAAAGGATATGACGTTTGTAGAATATAAATTCTACACCCCGGCGGGGTCGAAGAGAGGCTTCTTGCGGTGTAGAGCAACTGTGTGATCGGACTGTGTGATCAAGCGACAGTGACGGTGACCTGGGGTGTATGTATGTATAATGTTCGCCAAGACCGTAGTCCTGGCATGGGTCTCAATCTTGCGATGACCCGTCTCTGGCTCCCGAGGGAGAAAGGTTTCCACAATGATGCGACGCATACCGCTCAAGGGCCCCTCTGGTGCATCTCATAAGCGACACCATATGTAACTATGGACACTAGCGAGGAGGAGGATATGTCATTATTACAGGTAACAGCTTGTCTGGTTCGTTGACCCCATGATACACTAGTGTGGCCGCAGTCATCTCTGGGTCCTCTTCGGGAGGGAATATCACCCCTAGTTGCCTGCGGAGTGTCTCAGTAGCTTCGCACTCTAGAAGATAGTGTGTTAGGGGCCGCTGGACAACGTGCTGACATTTCTGGCACATCTCCTCCTCAGCCTTGTCTACCATCATCTTGGCTGTGGGAAAGCCCAAACGAACCCGATGGATTGGCGGTACACTGCGCTCTGGACCAGCTTCTATCATATGGAGGGGGTTCCCCCTGAGTCGCCTGCTCGGTACCATTGTTGAGATGGGGTTTATCACCTAAGCCCTCCCCTATAAGTTTCGTGGCTCTGGCAGCCACCAGTTTGGTCTGTCGTAGGCTGATTGGGGCCCAGTAATCCCAACATGTGGATAGTCTGTTGCTGCCTTGGCTGCATCATCTCCCGGCCTCATGTTCCCGGATCCCAGCATGGCTGGGGATCCAGTTCAATGCCCGATCTATTCCCCTGAACTTCTAAGGCTGTCATTATGCTCAGGATCATGTTGATGAAGTGAACTTTATCCTGTGGTTGAGGATGGGAGAGGGCATTGATTGCAGAGGTGGAATCAACATGTATGACAGGTCGGAGTCGATGTCGTAGGGCATGTGACAATGCCTGCTGAATCGCCACCAGCTCAGCTTGAAGGATCGTGCAGTGGTCAGGGAGTCGCCAGCCTTGTGTGTGACCATTGTGGTACAGTCCAGCTGCTGCTCTCTTCCTATCAGGGTCGACAGAACCATCTGTGAAATACACTGCACATGTGCCTCCTCTGCAGTGCCATGCTTGTCTCAGCATGATTGCTGAGGGTGTCTTGACTGCAGAGGCACTTAGAGATGGGTAGCTGCATGAAGAAAAACATCGGCGGGATCTGGGCGCCAGGGAGGTGGTGGAGGGTAACCCAGCAACAGGAAGGTCACAACTCTTCTCACAGAGCAGCTGTACGGGGCAGCAGCTTCCGCCCGCAGCACAAAACGAACGAACCCAGGAGGTAGTCCGTGAAGAGTGTGGGATCTTGTGACATGGTTGTTAATATCCGTCTCCTTAGTGGGGTACCTTGCTGCTGGTGCAGAATCGTGGCCATTTTGCAGGCGTTTATGTATCTTACTCTGTCAGCCAAGGAAGGAAGCCGGGCCTCAGATCGGGAGACATACTGTGTTGGTCCAGAGGGGGGCACCAAGCATAGTTCTTATCGCTGGTTTTGTATGACCTCCACCTTTGCCTGCTCTGCGGGAAGAGATATGCTAAAGCCGGTGCACCGTAGTCAATGAGCGAGCGTATAGTTGTATATAGTACAAGCGAAGTACATCTTTGCTTGCCCTGCACGGTGTTCCTCGTCAGGGGCTTTCATGGCGTTGAGTCTGGTTAGCAACGTGACCTGACATTACTCGGCCTGTTTCTGAAAGGTAAAGCTTTTTATCAATGTAGATTCCCAAGTACAGGTAGGGCCTGTCCACTCAATTCTATATCCTGAAACGTAATCTATTCATAGGATCTGGTCCCTTGAACATCATTGCAAGAGATTTCTCGGCCGAGATATTGGGGCCTAGTTCCTTGCAAGACTGCGTAATGAGGTCCAAAGCTCTTGAGCCTGTCGTTCTAAATTCCCTTTTCCCCATTCACTACTAGTGCAAGATCATCCAGCATTAGCTGAGGAGCTGTGTACCTACTATGAAAGGGAAGGCTCACAAGTTCCTGCATAAGGATGTAAAACAGGGTAGGAATGAGCCACAACTCCTTGTGGCTTTACCGTTTTCCAGGGTTTAAAGGGAAGAGTAGTGTCCCTGAAAGCTGACACAGGCCTGCCTGCCTCTAGGAAAAGACTCTATTCCAGGCCAGGAGGCGTCCTTTGATCCCTTCCGAGCTAGTATTGCCAGAATTGCTGTGGGGCTCGCTAGTTTCAAATCCCTTCTCAAGGTCGAGGTAAACAACGATCTAGGTTTTTTGTTGCTATCAGCAATCTGGCTTAGTAGAGTGGTTATGCACTCTGCTGTTCCCACTCCTCTGGTGAAGCCAAAAATTGTGATGATGAGAGGGTCCAAGTTTCCATAGGAGGCGGTTTAACACCATTTCCTCTCAGCAGTCTTGGCTAAGAGCTGGTCAGCGATATGGGTCTCAAAACTGCCTGGGGCCTTGGGCTTTGGAATTGGGACGATTGTAGCTTTCTTCCAAGCTGCTGGGAGTGTCCTGGCACTCCAAGACTTGTTAATGAGGTCTTGTATGGCCTCCCATCCACTCGCCCAGCCCGTGCAATCATTTGGGGTATGTCACACCATCGATGCCCGGGGCAGTGTCACCTGTGTTCTTAATGGCACGTCGGAGTTCCAAATCCGTTGAGATTTACATCAGTCAACATCCCTTCCGACTCACATGCAGTTGTATCGTTAGCTGGTGCTGTGGTAAAAAGATTTCCCTCTGTATATTCCGGATGTCCTGTGGGAGCTGAGTGGGGCTCCCCTGAAGTGGAAGCTCCACTAGTTTCTCTGCTTCCTGGGAAAGGGTTCGGGTGTGGGTGGTGGCCTCGGGTTGCTCTTTCCAGTTGCTATGTTTAGCTTGCCCCATATCTCAGATAAGGTGGTGTGATGCCCGAATGTTGAGCACCACTCCAGCCATTTCTCAGTTTTTACTCTGAGAGAGACTCTGCGGGCATGCTGCACAATGGCTCTCAGAGTATTCCTTTCTCTGCCGTAGGGTTACGCCCTGTTAGCTTCCTAAAAGAGTTGATGCGGTGGTTCTGCTCCCGCACCTCGTCGTTGTAGAACCACCAGTCTCTTTTGTGAGTGCGTCCTGCGGACTTCTTTGGAATTGCGCACTCTGCTGCCCGGATGAGAACAGTGTTAGCTCCTGTTCAAACCGTTTTCACAGTTTCAGATAGAGAGTATGTGGACCACCAGTTATGAAGATTAATCCTGGAACACCTTCCAGTGGCCCTCTTTACGTCCCATCTAGGAGGCAGCACAACTGTGGGAGGCCTGTTGATGTTGAAGGTGGTGATCACTGCAAAGTGGTCACTGACAAGGTGAGGATGAGTTTCCCATGTGGTCCTGCTTGCGAGTTGTCTTGACCTGAAGGGAAGGTTTTAGGCAGCCACCCAACAGGTGTGTGGGGTCTCCATTGTTTAGCAACTTTACCTCTGGAATATCGTGTAGGAGCATTGCTATATGTCTGCCAGCAGCATTGGTTGCTGAGTGAGAGTGCAGAAATAGGGTGATGTGCGTTGAAATCTCCACCCACAATTTAATACACACAGTGCGTGCTAGTGCGAGGAGCTCTGCAATGTCCAGGGTGTGGGCTTGGGTTCTTGTAGATGTTATAGATGGTAATTGGGGCCCAGGTATGTGCACAAGGATGGCCTGTACCTCGACATCCCCCCCACAGTCACAGGGTTGGTATAACCTCGTGAGGTATCGTATTGGATACAAATACAGCTGTGCCTTGCAGTGAATGCCCGGGTCCATGTGCCCAAAATACCCATCAAAAACCGGGTAGTCTTGGGCACATAGTCGGGACGTCAGAGTTTCTTGTTTGCAAGACGATGTGAACCCGATCCCGAATTACTGCCTCCGCAAGAGGTGCTGTTTGCCCCCCAGGCCCCAATGTTCCATTGTAGGACCTTGAGGGTGTGATTTGGTACAGAGGTTATTCCATTGCTGTTGTTTCCCGAGCTGGAGATGAGTCCTGCACGCTCTGAGAACCTGCAAATTCATGGCATCCACTGTCTCCTCTTCGGGTCAGAAAGCACACTCTCAGGAGAGTACGACCATCTGCCGGAATGCGCTCTGTTGTTCCCTGGAGTTGATTGTGTTGCAAATAAGATCCGTGAACACCTTGATGAGTGCTACGAGATCCTCCCTGGTGAGGGCCTGCTTTGGAGATGAGTTCGAAAACAGTGGATATTATCTGGGCTGCTGTGGTCTGTAGGGACTGCTGAGGGTTGGATTTCTTTTTTTGTATGCACCGTGGTCTGTTGCTGTATACCAGGTTGAGTAGCCGGGATCTGCTGGTGAGGTGCCCCGTTGAGTCTGCAAAGCGCCTGTGCCGGGTAAGGGGGTGCCTGCGTTGTCGTGCTATGGGCCGGTGGGGGCTCGTTTAGTGCAGCCTGCTGATCGCATTGACCCGATGCACCCTGTTGACGCCTCCTGTTTCCCCTTGTTTCTGTTTCTTCGTTGAGGTAGGGGTGCAGGAGGTTCTTGACCTTGGGCGCCTGGTTGAGGGTTGTAGGGTTGGGGAATTCCTGGGCATTGACTTGGTTTAGCTGCTGAGAGGGTCTGCGGTTTTAGCAGGGTTCTCTGCACCCATCGTTTGATGATCCGTCGTAGCCTGTTGCCGAGTTTTTGGGGGTCTTCCAGACTTCTTGAATTCTGGCGAGCCTCTCGGGACATCGGAGGATTCCAGGCATGGTGTTTCTGCCTGCGGTTCGGGCATTGTGGAGTGGGTGGCGATGCAATTTTTCGCTTGGTGATGCATTCCTCGGTTGGGTGGTGCTGGCTGCAGACACCGCAGATTACTCTGTTCGGACAGAGTGCACCCAGGTGTCCATAACGCTGACACTTGAAACAGCGAACTGGTTCTGCTGTGAAGGTCCTGACATCGTACCTGCCCAAGAACCGAGGTCCAGCTGAGATGGCAGTGGTTCTACATGCTGAATGAGAACCTGTCGGGTTGGTGTGTTGCTGCCGTCTTTGCCTTGAGACGTTGAGCTGACACCACACTGGGGTGGGGCTGCTACTGCCTCGATGGGCATCATCAGGGTATCGCATCACTACCCTTGGTGATCTTCTTTCCGAGAGTCCAGTTCCTCCAGGGTGAATGAGCGATCTGTCTCCATGACTCTCTTCAAGGTGGTATACATTTCCTTGTTGAGAGGAGTCAATATTGGTTCTCCCCTCAAGTTGAACCATATCTTGAACTTCAGGTTGTGTCGTGATTCTAGGTATGAAACAACGCCATAGTGGGTTCTGTGGTCCCCATAAGACTTCACCTTGAATTTGCCAGGTCGGTTGAGCTGGTTTGCCTGCTCCTTGGACGGACGGTGCTTCTTCTTCTTGTCCACAGTGTTCCATCCCTCTTGGTTTTCGTGGGGTGCGGTGTTTATTTCCGCACCTGTTTCAATTGTCGCTGGCTCCATGGTTGGGACTGTCAGATCTGCTACAATGTGAGCAGGATCTTCCTCTTCCTCTCGCAACTTCTTCGCTAGAATTTCGCCCCACATTTCCAAATCTGAGTCCTCCGTCGTGTTCATGGAGCATCGTGGCCTCTTCTTTTCGGCAGAAGCCATGTACCTCTCTTCTGATAAGGTAGTGAACTCCGTGAACTGAGAGTGTCAATGGATTGTCGTAATACGAGTCTTCCTGAGTGTGCTGTACTACTGTGGAATGTCAATACCGTGATACGTGACCTGGGGTGGAAGGAACGCGAGTATTTATAGTCAGGTTCAGAATGCTGAGGTCAGGTGGAGAATGCTGCATCTGATGATGTACCGAGTGGGGTTATAGAGTCTAAAATCTTGGGTAGCTTGGAAAGGAGATTGGATAAGTTTGTGAGCAGACCTTCTACAGTGTTCTTATGTGGGATAGCGATGAAGAAGTTTCTTGGCAAGTGGTTCAGCTATGTTATAGAAGCCACTATTCTGGTTGAAGTTGTCGGATATAGAAATAAGTGATGATTCCAGGATTCTTCGGTATTGAGTATTGTCTTCTGTGGCGATAAGTCTTGAGTTTCTGTAGTTTATCAAGTGGTTGTGTGAATTACGGTGTTGTACGCAGGCATTCAATGTTAAAGCTCTCCAAGACAAGCTCAACCAGGTCGAGCCTTTAATCCAGTTCACACTTGAAGAAGAAGTCGACAACACTCTTCCTTTCCTTGATGTTCTGCTTTGCAAAGCTGACCACGAACTTCGTTTTAAAGTCTATCGAAAACCCACCAACCAAAACGATCTTCTCCACTTTTACTCTCACCACGACACCAAAACCAAACGTGGTGTAATTATAGGCTTCTTCCTGCGTGCACTCAGAATCTGCAGCAATGAGTTTCTTGAAGAATGCACGATGATTGAACAAGTATTTTCTAAACTCTACTATCCTCGTCACTTCATCAGAGACTGCAGACGGCGGGCATTAAACATCTTCAACACACCCAGAGAAGACACTGCCGCGAAGAGATACATAGTCCTCCCCACCAACTCCATTGCCAAACACGTTTCCAACATCTTTTCCAATACCTCATTTCAAGTATCTACCTCCACAACCACGACCATCAAGGACATTACCAGTGATAGACAGGTCAAGCTTCCACCCTCTGCAGGGGTATACATAATCCCTTGTAATGACTGCAACAAGTTATACGTGGGCGAAACATCAAGGGACCTCCAAACACGTATTTCAGAACACCAATACGCAAGCAGGTCTGACGACACAAGGAATGCCTGCGTACAACACCGTAATTCACACAACCACTTGATAAACTACAGAAACTCAAGACTTATCGCCACAGAAGACAACACTCAATACCGAAGAATCTTGGAATCATCACTTATTTCTATATCCGACAACTTCAACCAGAATAGTGGCTTCTATAACATAGCTGAACCACTTGCCAAGAAACTTCTTCATCGCTATCCCACATAAGAACACGTTCTTATGTGGGATAGCAGGAGCAATTACTATACTTCTTACAGATCGGAATTTAAATACTACTTTCTTTGATCCTGCTGGCGGAGGAGATCCTATTCTCGACCAACACTTATTCTGATTTTTTGGGCACCCCGAAGTCTACATCTTAATTCTACCAGCTTTCGGCATAGTCTCACACATCGTCACACAAGAATCAGGCAAAAAAGAAGCATTCGGCACACTAGGAATAATCTATGCCATAACAGCAATTGGAATTCTAGGATTCCTCGTGTGAGCTCACCACATATTCACTGTAGGTATAGATGTAGACACCCGAGCGTACTTTACATCAGCAACCATAATTATTGCTATTCCCACAGGAATTAAGATCTTCAGATGACTAAGAACTCTTCAAGGCTCTCAATTCTCATACACTCCTTCACTCCTGTGAACCTTAGGTTTTATTTTCTTATTTACAGTAGGTGGCTTAACAGGAGTTATCTTAGCAAACTCTTCAATCGACATTATTCTTCATGACACCTATTACGTTGTAGTTCACTTCCACTACGTTCTATCCATAGGAGCTGTATTTGGAATTTTCCGGGGTATTGTTCACTAAATTCCCCTTTTTTCACTGGATTTTCTCTGAACTCTCATGATTAAAACCTCATTCTTTACTATATTTTTAGGGGTAAACTTAACCTTCTTTCCTCAAAAACTTCCTAGGATTTAAATGGTATGCCACGACGTATTCAGACTACCCAGACGCCTACGCAGCATGAAATATTATCTCATCCATGGGGATTCTCTCATTTCATTGGTAGCTGTTTTCTGATTCATAATTTTTGTTTGAGAAGCTTTAATATCAAAACGTAACATTACTTCGCCGACCTTTTCCCACCTTCATCCATTGAATGGCAGCACCCCTTTCCCCCCCGCTGATCACAGATATGCAGAAACCCCTCTAATTTCTAACTATCTAAAATGACAGACGATGTATAGGATTTAAGCTCCTACCAGGAAGAGACCTTTCCTTCTTTTAGAAATGCCAACATGAGGGGTGTCTAGGACTCCAAAACAGTGCTTCCCCACTTATAGAACAATTAACGTATTTCCACAATCACCAATATTTATTCTCATCCCCATTACTACATTAGTAGGGTTTTATTCTAATTAATTCAGCACTAAAACTCACTTATTAACCCATTTTTACTTGAAAACCCAAAAAATTGAAATTATCTGAACTATTTTACCTGCTATTATCTTAATCTTCATCGGCCATACCCTCACTACGGTTACTCTACTTATTGGACGAAACCAATAACTCGAGAGTCACAATTAAAACCATTGGACATCAATGATACTGATCCTACGAATATTCAGACTTTCTAGATATCGAATTTGATTCCTTCATAGCACCCTATAACATAGACTCAAATTTACGACTTTTAGATGTTGACAACCGAATCCCTATCCCCTTAAATACTCAAATTCGTCTTATCATTTCAGCAACAGACGTAATCCATTCCTGAACTATTCCTTCCTTAGGAGTAAAAGCCGACGCCATCCCAGGGCGACTTAATCAAGTTAGGTTTCTTCTAAATCGACCGGGCCTATTCTACGGTCAGTGTTCCGAAATTTGTGGGGCTAACCATAGATTTATACCAATTCTAATTGAAAGAATTTCGGTAGACTCTTTCTTGAATTGAGTTTCTAGAAATTCATAATTAACTTTCTCTCCAGATAACTTATAAAGTTTAGGTCTTTTAAACCTAAAAAAGTAGTTCTCCTACTTCTAGAGACTAAAATTAGTTAAAAAATAACATTAGTTTGTCAAATTAAAATTACCACTCTTATGGTACTTTAGAATGCCTCAAATAGGACCTTTACTTTGACTAAATCTCTTTCTAATATTCACACTTGGGTATATTTTATTCTTTATTATTAATTTCTTCTGTAAACTTCCAATTAAAACAGAAACTTTCACCCACACATCAACAATTCTAGAAAACCCCTGAAAATGATAGCAAGACTATTTTCCATTTTTGAACCATCCTCATGTATCCTTTCACTTAATTTAAACTGAGTATCAACATTCTTAGGGTTCCTATTCGTTCCGATTCTCTTCTGAACCTCCCCATCCCGGTGACTTTATCTGTGATTTAAAATTGTATCAACCCTTCACAATGAGTTTAAGACAATTTTAGGACCTTCTAACCCAGACCTATCATTTTTATTTGTTTCATTATTTAGCTTCATTCTTTTTAATAACTCTTTAGGTCTCCTTCCTTATATCTTTACCAGATCCAGACATCTAGCAATAACTCTAACCTTAGCTCTACCTTTATGGTTGACCTTTATTTTGTTTGGATGGTTAAACCACACCCAGCACATGTTTGCCACTTAGTGCTCAAGGGACCCCAAATACGCTTATACCTTTTATAGTCCTCATCGAAACTATTAGGAATATTATTCGACCAGGCACATTGGCCATCCGACTTGCAGCAAACATAATTGCAGGTCACCTCCTCCTTACTTTACTTGGAAGGATAGGGCCCTCTTTATCCCCTAAGCTATTAATTTTTCTCATTCTAGCCCAAATTCTTCTCCTTATACTAGAATCTGCTGTTGCAATCATCCAATCCTATGTATTTGCAGTTCTCAGAACCTTATGCCAGTGAAGTAAATTAAAGCATCAATAGACACCAGCCTTTCATTTTGTTGACATAAGACCTTGACCTTTGACCAATCAAATTTGAGTTGCTTTTAACATCAGGGGGTC
>NW_026472660.1:0-7500 GCF_026875155.1 Cherax quadricarinatus
TCAGCTTTACTGATGATTTTTCCCTCAGCTTTACTGATTGTTCCTCAGCTTTACTGATGATTGTTCCTCAGCTTTACTGATTTTTTTCTCAGCCTTACTGATTGTTTCTCAGTTTTTCTGTTGATTGTTTCTCAACTTTACTGATGACTTTTTCTCGCTTTACTGATGATTTTTCTCAGCTTTACGATGATTGTTCCTCACTTTACTGTTGATTGTTCCTCAGTTTAAAACTTTGATTTTTTCCCCTTTTACTTTTGATTGTTTTTCTCCTTTACGTTTTTGTTCCTCAGTTTTGTAAAGATTGTTTCTCACTTTACTGATTTTTGTTTCTCAGCTTTATATGTTTGTTTCTCATTTTGCGGGGATGATTGTTTTCATTTTTCTGTTTTTCTCAGCTTTACTGATGATGGTTCCTCAGCTTTGCTGATGTTGTTTCTCGGGCTTACTGATGATTGCTTCTCAGCTTTACTGATGATTGTTTTTCCAGCTTTACTGACGATTTGCTTTTTCAGTTTTTACTGATTGTTTCTCAGCTTTACTGATTGTTTCTCAGCTTTACTGATGATTGTTCCTCAGCTTTACTGATGATTGTTTCTCAGCTTTACTGATGATTGTTTCTCAGCTTTACTGATGATTGTTCGTCAGCTTTACTGATTGTTTCTCAGCCTTACTGATTGTTTCTCAGCTTTGCTGTTGTTTGTTTTCCAGTTTTACTATGATTGTTCTCATTTACTATGATGTTTTCTAGTTTCTGTTGATTGTTTATCAACTTTACTGATGATTGTTTCTCAGCTTTACTGATGATTGTTCCTCAGCTTTACTGTTGTTTCTCAGCTTTACTGATGATTGTTCCTCTGTTTTACTGATGATTGTTCCTCAGCTTTGCTGATGATTGTTTCTCGGCTTTACTGATGATTGTTTCTCTGCTTTACTGATGATTGTTTCTCAGCTTTACTGATTGTTTCTCAGCTTTACTGATGATTGTTCCTCAGCTTTGCTGATGATTGTTTCTCGGCTTTACTGATGATTGTTTCTCAGCTTTACTGATGATTGTTTCTCAGCTTTACTGATTGTTTCTCAGCTTTACTGATGATTGTTCCTCAGCTTTACTGATGATTGTTTCTCAGCTTTACTGATGATTGTTTCTCAGCTTTACTGATGATTGTTCCTTAGCTTTACTGTTGATTGTTTCTCAGCTTTACTGATGATTGTTCCTCAGCTTTACTGATGATTGTTCCTCAGCTTTATGCATGACTGTTCCTCAGCTTTACTGATTATTCCTCAGCTTTGTGGATGATTGTTCCTCAGCTTTATCTATGATTGTTCCTCAGTTCTGCCTGTAATTGTCCCTCAGCTTTACCAATGACTGTCCCTCTGCTTTACCTCTGATTTTTCCTCAGCTTTACCTATGATTGTCTCTCTCCCCTTCCCCCACAGACAGACACTCGTGCCGATCTGTGGTATATTTTTCCTCTCTGGCTGAGAAAGATACGTGTGCAACAGATGGTGTCTCTATTGATGAGACGTATGTTGGGAAATATTTCTTCAACAATAGAGTTGTCAGGAATTGGAACAACCTTCTCCTCGCTGCAACATTCATCACCCATGCTTCACACCCATATAAGAGCGTTGGTAAAACTATACCCTCATACATTCCACTCTTTGCCTCCAAGGACAAAGTTCTTTGTCTCCACAGACTCCTAAGTGCACCACTCACCCTTTTCCCCTCATCAATTCTATGATTCACCTCATCCTTCATAGACCCATCCGCTGACACGTCCACTACCAAATATCTGAATACATTCACCTCCTCCATACTCTCTCCCTCCAATCTGATATCTAATCTTTCATCACCTAATATTTTTGTTATCCTCATAACCTTACTCTTTCCTTATTCACTTTTAATTTTCTTCTTTTTGCACACCCTCCCAAAATTTCCCACCCCACCAATCTCTGCAACTTCCCTTCAGAATCTCCCAAGAGCACAGTGTATCATCAAAGAGCAACTGTGACAACTCCCACTTATGTGTGATTCTTTATCTTTTAACTCCACGCCTCTTGTCAAGACCCTCGCATTTACTTCTCTTACAACCCCATCTATAAATATATTAAATAACCACGGGGACATCACACATCCTTGTCTAAGGCCTACTTTTTCTGGAAATAATTACCCTCTTTCCTACATACATATCCTCGTAAAAACTCTTCACTGCTTTCAGTAACCTACCTCCTACACCATACACCTGCAACATCTGCCACATTGCCCCCCTATCCCACCCTGTCAACGCCTTTTCCAAATCCAAAAAATGCCACAAAGACCTCTTTAAGCCTTATCTAAATACTGTTCACCCTTTTATTTTCACTGTAAACACCTGGTCCACACACCCCCTACCTTTCCTAAAGCCTCCTTGTTCATCTGTTATCCTATTCTCCGTCTTACTCTTAATTCTTTCAATAATAACTCTAAACCCTACACTTTACCAGGTATACTCAACAGACTTATCCCCCTATAATTTTGCACCCCTTTTCTTGTCCCCTTTGCCTTTATGCAAATGAACTATGCATGCTCTCTGACAGTACATAGGTATCTTACCCTCTTCGATACATTTATTAAATAATTGAACCAACCACTCCAAAACTATATCCCCACCTGCTTTTACATTTTTTATCTTTATCCCATCAATTTCCCGGCTGCCTTACCCCCTTTCATGTTACCTACAGCCTCACGAACTTCCCCCACACTCACAACTGGCTCTTCCTCACTCCTACAAGATATTATTCCTCCTTGCCCTATACACGAAATCAAAAGCTTCCCTACCTTCATCAAAAATTTAACAATTCCTCAAAATATTCCCTCTAAACTTCCAATACCTCTAACTCTCCGTTTAATAACACTCCTCTCCTAATTTTTAAAACTGACAAATCCATTTGTTCTCTGGGTTTCCCTTTAACTTGAAAAACCTCACTCCAAAATTTTTTTCTTTTTTTAAAACAAAATTTGTTGATAAACCCTCACCCACTCTCCCATTGCTCTTTTTTTTCCCATTCCCTTCACCCAATCTCTTAACCCCCTCTCTTTTTCTCACATAAATCTTTCCCCCCTTGCATCACTTCTACTTTGAAAAAAATTTTTTCATAAGCTAACCCTTTTCTCCCTTACTACTCTCTTTTCAAATTCATTCCACCAAAACGCTCCTCTTCCCCCTCCCCCACCCACTTTCCTGTAAAACCCCCAAAATTCTGCCCGAACACTCTTACACAAAATTTTTAAAAAACCCCCTACCTCTTTTGACCCCCTTGCCTATGCTCTCCCTTCCCCCTCCCGTCCTCCAATACTTTTTTATATCTTTCCCCCAACTGCCTCCTCTTTTAGTTTTAAACCTTTACCTCTCTCTTTTCCCCGAGCTTCTATTCCCCCTTTTAAACCATAACCTTTTAAAATCTCAGTGTAATACAACTAGAAAGTGAAACTGAAAATCTGGGGGCCCCTCTATAATAAATTTTATATATATAAATATATATATATAAATATATATTTTATATAATATATATATATATAAAATATAAATATATAAATAGATATATATATATATATAAAAAAGGTACCTCCCTATATAAATAAATATAATATAAAAATATATATATAATAAAATAATAGATTTTATAAAAATATATTAATATAAATTTTATATTATATAAAAAAAAAAATATTAAAAATATTTTTATATATATATTAAAAAATATAAATATATATATAAATTAAAAATATATATTTTATATAAAAATGTAATATAAAAATTTTTAAATATAATATATATATTTTATATAAAATATATTAATATATTTAAATAAAAAATAAAATATATATTAAAAAATTTTAAATATTTTTATATATGCATATATATAAAAATATAATATTTTATATTTTATAATATAAAAAAATAAAAATAATATATTTTATATATTAAATAAATATAAAATATGTAATAATAAAATTAAAATATATAAATTTTATAAAAATATATTTTATAAAATAAAAATTTTTATAAAATATATTTTAAATTTATATTATAAATATATTAATATTTATATAAAAAAATATATATTTATATATATATAAATATATATATATATTTTATATTTAAAATAAAAATAAATAATTTTATATATATTATATTAATAATAATATCTAATATAAAAATATTCCTAAAAATATAAAAAATAAAAAATATATAAAAAAATCTTATAAATAAATTAAAATATAAAATTTAAAAAATAAATATAAATATAATAAATATTTATAAATAAATTATATATATAAATATATAAAAAAAAAATATATATTATAAAATTTAATATATATATATATAAATATATATTAAATATATAATGGTAGAGTTTATTTGAAAGAATAAGATAAGGGGAAAGAATGGGATAGCAGAGAACAAGGAGGCTTTAGAAAGGTGGGGGTGGGACCATGTTTCGGGAAAACATAAAATGAAAGTATTTAGATAAGGAAAAGAGGTCTTTTGGGGCATTTATGGTTTTGGGAAAAAGGCGTATGACGGGTGGATGGGGGGGCAATGGGGCAGATGTTGCAATTGTAGGGTGGGGGAGGTTACGAAAAGCAGTGAAGAGTTTTTACGAGGATAGTGAGGCTAAATTTAGAGTATGAAAAAAAAGGGGAAAAATTTTTTTCCCAGTAAAATGGGCCTTAACAAGGATGTGTTGTCACCGTGGTTGTTTAAAAATTTATAGATGGGGTTGTAAGAGAAGTAAATCGAGGGTTTTGGGGCAAGGGGCGGGGAGTTAAAAGAAAAGAACCCACCACAGGGTGGGGTTGTCACAGCGCTCTTTGCTGAGACACGTGCTTTTGCAGATCGAAGAGAACTGCAAGATTGGGGGATGAATTTGGTAGGGTGTGCAAAAAAAAGAAAATTAAAGTGAATACGGGAAAAGAAGGTTATGGGGTAACAAAAAGATTAGGTGATAAAGTTTAATACAGATTGGGGGGAGAGATAGGAGGAGGTGAACGTTTTCAAAATTTTTGGGGAGTGGACGTGTCGCGGAGGGTCAAAGAAAGATGGGGTGAATCTAGAATTGATGGGGAAAAAGATGAGGGTGCACTTAGGAGTCTGTGGGACAGAGAACTTGTCCTTGGGAGGAAAAGGGGGAATGTAGAGAGTATATTTTACCAACGCTCTATATGGGTGTAAGCAGGGGTGATGAATGTTGCAGCGGGGGAAGGCCGGAGGCGTGGAGATGTATGTCTGAGGCAAGGGGTTTGGTGTGAATATAACAGAAATTCGTATTTTTGGGAAATTAGGAGGGGGGCGGGGTTTCCAAAAATTTGTCCAGGGGCTGATAAGGGTTGTTAGGTGTTCGGACATGTAAAAAGAGAATGGAGCGAAACAAAAACTTCAAGAGTGTTTCATCTGTATGGAAGGAAGGGGGGTAGGGGTCGGCCCAGGAAGGGGGGGAGGAGGGGGTAAAGGAGGTTTTTTGTGCGAGGGCTTGGACTTTCCCGCAGGGAGCGGGGGCGGTTTTTTATAGGAGTGAAAGGAGACAAATGGTTTTTTTTACTTGCGGCTGTTGGGGTGTGAGCAAAGTAACTTTTTGAAGGATTCAGGGGAAACCGGCAGGCCGGGCTTGAGTCCCTGGGGAAAGGGGAATACAGTGCCTGCACTCGAAGGGGGGGGTTAATGTTGCAGTTTAAAAATTAGTGTAAACACCCCCTTTTGGGAAGACAGTGAAGGAGTGAATGATGGTGAAAGTTTTTCTTTTTCGGGCCCCCGCCCTTGGGGGGAATGGCCAGTGTGATAATAAAAAAATATATATTTAAAAATATATATATATATATATATATAAAAATATAAATATATATTATATATTATATATATTATATATATATATATATATAAATAATTATATATATATATATTATATATATAATATAAATAATAATATATAAAATATTAATAAATATATATTATATATATAAATATTATAAATATAAATAATTGTGGCATTTTTGTGTCGAACCAGACTAGTTATGGGAAATTTTGGACATGGAGTCAGATGCACTTGCTGTGGATTCCCTCTCACATTGGTCTTCAAAAGCATGATAGAACGATAAATTGGCTAAGCTGTATGCTTTCATAGAGGGAGTAGTTTTACAATCTTGAGTTGTCATGTAGTAGTTTGAGAAAAATAATCGAAAAGAACTTAAAAGGGAATTTTATTGACTTAAACTCGGGGAGATTGACACCAGTCAGTCGATCTATCATCATTCTATCATGCAGGAGGAGCCCCCAATGTCTATGGTGCATCCAACAAAATAAGCAGATTCTTGGATGTCACTACCGCCCGGCTCCGGCTGGGTTACAAGTAACTATGGCAGGTTAAATCACCACCACCAAGTGTAGACCAAACAAATGAAAAACTTTGCCAGATGGACTATTGTCACACCTGCGTCATTAGTACTGAGTGTGATGAATTTAGAGACAACTCACTCAGAAATGTTCAAGAAATGGCATAGTATTTTATCCACAGTGGTATATTACAGACCATTCTGGAGAAATACCCTGTCTTTGCTAGCTGTAAATAAAGCATTACCACGTGTGGTGTGTGTGGTGTGTGTGTGGTGTGTGTGTGTGTGTGTGTTTTGTGTGTGTGTGTGTGTGTGGGGTTTTGTTTTGTGTGTGTATGTGTTTGTGTGTTGAGAGTGTGGTGTGGGTTTGTGTGTGTGTGTTGTGTGTGTGTGTGTGTGTGTTGTGTGGTGTGTGTGTGTGGGGTGTGTTGTTTGTGTGTATTGTGTGTGTGTGTGTGAGAGAGAGAGAGGTGTGTGTGTGTGTGACACAACAAGCAATATTTGCACCAATAACTCACTACAGTTGTGACCGGGTGTGGAAGTATGAAATGCTCATTACTCTATAATTTGTTCATGATTGTAGCCATGTATAAACGTAAGTAACCATTCTTACAGGATTCATTACCTTTGTAACTTATGAGTTCATTACTTTTGTACCTAGTTCCGCTATCAAAACTTTGGGGGCCCAGTCCCTGGACCCATTACGTACCTCTGTAATCTGTAAATACCTTTGTAACTTGTCATGATTGTGACCCGACCTTCCTGGAGTTCATTACCTTTGTAATTGTGAGGTCATTACCTCTGTAATTTTCTCAGCTATCAAAACTTTGGAGTCCAGTCCCTGGACCAATTATGTACCTCTGTAATCTTTTGACTACCGCCCACAGGATGGGTATGGGGTGCACAATAAGCATATTAAACTAACTTAAACAAACACTGGCTTTTAAACACTTTGACCACTCTTATTTAGACTCTGTGAACACTTACTTAAACACTCTGAACACTGTTATTTAAACAATCTGAACAATGCTTTTAAACACTTTTTAGCACTCTTTATTAAACACTGTTAAAGTTCCACAACTCTAAAGGCGGAAACCTGAGGTACTTAATTATTGGTTAACTAGGAATAG
>NW_026472663.1:0-32169 GCF_026875155.1 Cherax quadricarinatus
CCCAAGGGGTCTTTCAAAAGTTTTTGCCCTCGATATCTGCACTACTGAAGGTGAATACTAAGTCCACCCTTTGTTTTTTTCCCATCCTCTCCTCTCTCTCTTGTATTTCCCCTTAGGGGTTTTGGTACATAAAAATTTTCCCCCAGTACCACCTCCATATCTTACCCCTCCATTGTATTTTGGGCCCCCCCTGTGGGCCCAAAGTGTGGGCCCATGTGTGTGTGTGTGGGGGTGTGTGTGGGTGGTGTGTGGGTGTGTCTGTGTGTCTGTGTGTAATGGTTTTACTGTGGGGTGTAATCTTTGTAATGTGAAAGTAATGGTTGTCCCGGCGTGTGTGTGTGGTGTGTGTGTGTTGTGTGTGTGTATGTGGTGGTGTGTGTGTTTGTGTGTGGGTGTGTGTGTGTTTTGTTTTTGTGTGTGTGTTTGTGTGTGGTGTTGCGCGAAAGCTCACCTAATTGTGGTTGCGGGGGGTCGTTTCATATTGTGTACTAAACCTAGGGGTTGGTTTTAAGAGGTCGATTTACAGCTCCGGGGCCCCGCCTTTTCATGCCCGCAGCTTAGGTCACTCCCCTTTCTCCATGAGTTTTTTCCCAATACCTTTCTTAAAGAATGTAGGGATCCTGCCCACTTCATCACTTTCCGGGACTTTTCCCATTTTCTGAAAACTTTTTGATTGAAAAAAATAGTACTTTCTAAAAAACCTGTGTGACCTGGGTTTTCCCAATTTCCAATTTTTGCCCTTTTTTGTTGCTGTGTCCCATTCGGGAAAAATCCTGTTTTCTGTCCCCCTTGTCGATTCCTTCAGTATTTTAAATGTGTTACCCTTTTCCCCCCTGTCTCTCCTGTGATAAAATGTGTCGGGCCCGTTTTCCCCTTAACATTTCTTCGTAGGGACTTTCCCCTTTTTCCGGAACTAGTCTCGTTGAAAAATTTTGCATTTTTTTTTTTTCCTTAATTTTAACTTACGTGTTTTAAACAAGGTGTTTTTTCCCCACTTTGGGTGCTGCATACCCCAATATGGGAATGACTTTACAGGGTTTACAGGGTCCTAAAACGTTTCCCCTTTTCTGAGATGTGGGAATACTATTCTGAGGTGTGCAAGGCCCCCATATCCCCAGCAGCATTTAAATTTATTTTGTGGCGTCGGGAGACGTGCTGGGTTTTAAATACTCACCCCAGAAATCTTTTTCCCTTTGGGGTTTTTGTTTTTTTTGGCCCCCTAGACTGTACTCCAGGGGGTCTTTTTTCCCTTTCCACAGTCTTCATGATTTTGCATTGGGGGGGTTTTAAAACCCCAGGAACCAGTTTTGGACCAGGTTTGGGCACCCTTGTTCGATCCCTTTGTACCCCTGCCTGGTCGCCCCCCGATTGAATTCTTCCTCATAACTTCACATCGTTTGTAGACGGGGATACTTCGGGTGTCTATTCCCTTCTGTCATGTGGGTTCAAATACCAAAAAACGCACCGGTTCTAGGACTGACCCCTGTGGAACCCCGTCGCCCTTTGGGCCCCCCCCCCCCTTTGTGAGGTGTGTGTGTTTTGTTTTGTGTGTTTTGTGTGTGTGTGGGGTTGTGTGTTGTTGGGGGTGTAATGGTTGTAGCTCTGTATTTTTTGTACAAAGTACTGATAACTACGAATTGATACTATACAAAGTAGGGGGAAGACTGCCATGTAGGAGACTGACGTGTAGGAGCAAAACGTGTAGGAGACTGACGTTTTGGAGACTGACGTGTGGGAAAGGACTGACGTGTGGGAGACTGACGTGTAGGAGACGACGTTTTGGGGGGGGGGGAGAAAGACGTGTGGGAGACTGACGGTAGGAGCTGGACTGTAGGAAAACTGACGTGTAGGAGATGCCATGTAGGAAAGACTGGGGTGTGGGAGACTGCCGTGTAGGGACTAAACGTGTAGGAGACTAAACGTGTAGGGGGAACTGACGTGTAGGAAAACTGATTTGTGGGAAAGACTGACGTGTGGGAGACTAAACGGGGTAGGAACTGATTTTGTAGGAGACTGACGTGTGGGGAGACTGATTTGTAGGGACTGACGTGTAGGGGACTAAAGTGTAGGAGAAAAAGCCCGTGTAGGAACTGCGTGTAGGAACTAAACCGTGTAGGAGACTGACGTGTAGGGGACTGACGTGGGGGGGAAACTCCCATGTAGGGGGAACTGAGTGGGGGCCCCCCCCCCTGACGGTGTAGGAGACTGACGTTTTGGAGACTCCCGTGGGGGAGACTGAGGTGTAGGAATGAAGTGTAGGAGACTGAGGTGTGGGAGACTGATGTGGAGACTGAGGTGTAGGGACTAAAGGGTAGGGGGACTGAGGTGTAGGGGGACGGGAGGTGTGGGGAACGACGTGTGGGGAGACTAAAGGGGTAGGAGACTGACATTTTGGGAGACTGACGGTGGGGGAGATTTGACATTTAATTTAAATTTTTGAGCAAAACTGCGCGAGTCTTTTACTCATTTTGATTTTTGGTTTTGGGGTTCAGTAAAAGTTATGTGATTAAAAATTATTTAGTAATTTCCCTGAATGTGCAACACTGAATAAGTGGACTTTTCCGAGATTTTTTGGGGAAAACCCACTGTGGAAAATCTCAACCTTTTGGAAAAAAAAAATTTGATTCACCCCAAGTCCCCCCGGGCTGGGGAAAAACCTAAACCCCCTCAGATAATTTTTTCTCCAAAGTTGATGCCCCTAAAGGGAAAGGGTTCCTTGATGTTGGTGAGGGGCTCTTGATTTAGGGAATTGGATTTTGTGCCCCATTTCCCCCAAATTTAAAACTGAATGCCTTCCACATCCCCACCCCAGGCGCTTTATAAAACCCCCGGGTTTTTGCGCTTCCCCCTTGATTTTTTAAAAAATAAAACCCAAAATTGATGGACTGATTATACTTTTTTTTCACCACTGCATCTCTCCCTCTGAAACTGACTGAAGAAACCTACTGTGTATGCAAAATTTTCAGCAGTAAAACAACCCCCCCGTTGCCCCAAATTTTCTTAAAATTTTAACTGGTGAGGAAAGATTTAAACTCTTCCTAAGTCCAGACCTCCGATGATGCTTGGTCACCTCGATAATAACTTTGACTGGTTTCCAGGCTTTTTCCCTCACAGCCCTCCTGGGGCCAGGGTTTTCTGTGATTGCCCTTTTTCAACCCGGGTGGGGCTGTTGGCGGCCTCCTGGCCCCACATAGCCATCACAGCCTGGTTTAAACTGGAAACCCGGCGGAAGGGAGTGATCTAGTTTTTTTTCTTGATAACTTTTAAAATTTTGTCCTGCAAATGTTGGGGTTTTAAAAATCTGCCCTTTTAGCAGGTATCACCATGGTGTCCTTTTTCACAAAAACCTGTGTCCATGGTGTCTGTGTTCATATAACCTGTGTCCAAAGGTATCCGTGTTCACTATTAAACCCGTGGCCTTGGGGTCCATGTTTAATATAAACTGTGTCCATGGGGGTCTATGTTCACTATAACCCGTTTTCCCCTGGGGTCCGTATTCACTTTAACCTGTGTCCAAGGGGTCCGTTTTTCACTAAACCTGTGTCCATGTGTCCATGTTTAAATTAATTTTGTGTTTCCCTGGTTTTCCGTGTTCCACTATAACCCGTGTCCATGGTGGGCCCGTGTTCAAAATAACCTGTGTCCATGGTTCCCCGGGTTTACTTAAAAACCCGTGTCCATGGTTTTCCGGTTCACTTTCCTTTTGTCCATGGTGTCCGTGTTTTAATATAACCTGTGGGGCCATGGGTGTCCGTGTTCCAAAATATAACCTTGTGTCCATGGTTGTTCCCCTTTTTCACAAAAACCTGTGTCCAAGGGGTCCCATGGTTTCTAAAAATCGTTCCCCCGGTTTCCCTGTTTCACTATAACCTGTGTCCTGGTTGGGCCGTAATTTTACTATAACCTGTGTCCATGGGGGTCCCAAAGTTCAACCCAACCTTGTTGGGCCATGGGTCCGTTTTTCACTATAACCTGTGTCCCTGGGGTCCGGTTCACTATTTAAACCCGTGTCCATGGGTATCCGTGTTTACTATAACCTGTTTCCAGGTATCCGTGTTCACTATAACCTGTGTCCATGGTATCCGTTTCACTATAAACCCGTGTCCATGGATCCGTGTTCACTATAACCTGTGTCCATGGTGGGGCCGTGTTCACTAAAAACCTGTGTCCATGGGGATCCCTGTTCACTATCCCCCCGTGTCCCCCCCCCGGGATCCGTGTTTACTTTTAAAAAAGTGTCCATGGTTTCCTTTTTCCTATAACCTGTGCCCCTGGGATTTCCCTGTTTACAAACCTGTGTCCCCTGGTTTCCGGGTTTACTATAACCTGTGTCCAAGGTTTTCCGGGGTTCACTATAAATGTGTCCCTGGGGGTCCTGTTCACTATAACCTTTTGTCCATGGGGGCCGTGTTCACTAAAAAACCTTGGGGTCCATGGTGTCCGTGTTCACTATAACCTTGGGCCATGGTGTCCCGGGGTTTTTCCCATAACCCGTGTCCATGGTGTCCCTGTTTACTTTAAACCCCCGTTCCATTTGGGGTCCGTGTTCACTATAACCCCGTTCCATGGTGTCCCTGTTTCAAATAAAAAACCTGTGTCCATGGTGTCCGTTTTCACTATAACCTGTGTCCCTGGTGTCCGTTTTTCACTATAACCTGTGTTTCCCCCGGGGTCCGGTTTCACTATAACCTGTGCCTGGGGTCCGTTTCACTATAACCTGTGTCCATGGTGTCCCACTTCTCACTTTTACTTTCCCGTAAGTACATTCTTTAATTTTTTTGAGACGGGTTTCCCCGAAACTTCAATACTTGACTGTTGTGTTGGGGGAAATAAATAATTTTTCTGTCCCTTCCCTCTGTATTTCTCTGCTGCCTTTGGGCGGGAGTCCCCCAACATAATCATATTCTCATGAGAAAAATACAGGTGATCCCCAATACTGTCCCTCACTTTGTTATTTTTTTTGATATGAAATTTCTCACCCCCATCCTGTTATTTTTCCGCTCTTTTGCGGGAATTTTTCTTTTTTTGTGTTTTCAAATGTTACGTCCCTTTGACATTTTATTCCAGGTGTTTTTCATTTTCCCTTTCATTTTTATGATACGTTCCCGGATTTTATATTTCCCTGTTTCTTTTTAGTTCCGGAAAGGTTTTGAGGGAGTTGGAAAATTTTTCAGTAATGTACGTTTTGTTATTTTCTGTTTCCCAAATGGAAAAACTTTATTGTTATCTGCCTACATATTTCTCGTGTTTCTGACCCAAGAGGGCTGTTATGCTAGTTTTTTTGGGGAGGGTTATTTATATCTGGTGAGGATGAGTGGTTTAGAACACTCTACCTCACAGTACCAAAATGTTTACTTTCCCGATGATGGATTTGTCTTCCTTTTTTCCCTACTACTCTGTGTTTTTTGTTAAAAAAATTGATTGACTTTTTCAGCTTTTTTTGTTATAGTTTTGATCGCAGTTAAATACCTCGGTGAGGTTTTTGTGTCAACCACATCTGTAATTTGCTTTTTTTTCCAGATTTTTTTAATTTTGTCATAATGGTTTTTTTCCCGTGACAATCATTTTCTTTCGCAAACCCGGTTTACTTTTCGTTACTTTCACATAAAATTTTTTAATCTGGGATCTAAAAACTCACACATTTTTTATAATTACGATTTTTTGTATTGTCTCTTTTTAACTTTTTTTTTGAAAAAAAATCTACTAATTTCTCTATGCAAAGGGGGGCTATGTCTGCACCTTTTGAAGAAACTTTGGGATTTTTTTAAAAACCCAAACTCGTGACCATTGGCGTGTGCAGGCGTCCCTTTAGGGAGAGTGCAGGCTTTTCCCCTTTAGCAAAAGTGCAGGCGTCCCCTTTAGGGTGAGTGCAGGGGCCCTTGAGCTGATTTCAGGCGTCCCCTTTAGCTGAGTGCAGGCGTCCCTTGAGTGAGTGCAGGCGTCCCTTGACTGAGTGGGAAAGGGGTCCTTTTAGCCCGATGCAGGAGTCCCCTTTAGTTTTTAGTGCAGGCGTCCCTTGAGTGAGTGCAGGCTTTCCCCTTTAGCAGAGTCCCCGGCGTCCCCCTTTAGCAAGTGCAGGCTTTTCCCTTTGGGAGAGTTTAGGGGTTCCTTGGGGCAGAGTGCAGGTTTCCTTGTGGGAGAGTGCAGGCTTTCCTTGAGCAAGGGGCAGGCTTTCCTTGAGCAAGTGCCCGGCTTTCCTTGAGCAGGGTGCAGGCTCCCCCCTTTTTCAAAGTGCAGGTTTTCCTTGAGCAGAGTGCAGGGTTTCCCCTTTAGCAGAGTGGGAGGGCCCTCCCTTAGCAGGTGCAGGTTTTTCTTGAGCAGAGTGCAGGGCCCCCCTTGGGGCAGAGTGCAGGGGTTCCTTGGGGCAATTGCAGGCTCCCCCTTTGGGAGGTGCAGGCGCCCCTTTAGCAGATGCAGGGGGTTTTCCTTTTAGCCGAGTGCAAGGGGTTTCCCTTTAAACCGAGTCAGGCGTCCCTTTACAGAGTGCAGGCGTCCCTTGAGCCGAGTGGGAAGCGTCCCCCTTTAGCGAGTGCAGGCGTTCTTTTAGCAGAGTGAGGGGTCTCTTTAGCAGAAATTTCAGGCGTCCCCTTTTTCAGATTGCCGGGCCCTTTAGCAAGTGCAGGGCGTCCCTTTACGAGTGCAGGGGTCCCCTTTTGGGCCCGAGTGCAGGGGGTTTCCTTTTGGGCCCGAGGGGCAGGCGTCCTTTGGGCCCGGTGCAGGCTCCCTTTAAGCAGAGTGCCCGGCGTCCCTTGAGAAAGGGTTTCAGCGTCCCTTCGCAGAAACCCCAGGGTCCTTTGGCCCCGAGTGCAGGGGGTCCCTTTAGAAAAGTACAGGCTTCTCTTGAGCAAGTGCCCGGCGTTCCCCCCCCCCCCAAGTGCAGGGGGTCCCCTTTTACCCGAAAAAAGGCGTCCTTTTTGGCCCGGGGGGTGCAGGCGTCCTTTTGGGCCCGGTGCAGGCGTCTTTGACCCGAGTGCAGGCGCCCTTTAGCAGAGTTCAGGCGTCCCCTTTTACCCGAGGCAGGCCCTCCCCTTTACCAGAGTGCAGGCGTCCCTTGACCCCGAGTGCAGGCGTCCCCCTTTACCAGAGTGCAGGCGTTTCCCCTTTACCCGATACAGCGTTTCCCCTGACCAGAGTGCAGGCGTCCCCTTTACCAGAATGCAAAGGGGGGCCCATGACCAGAATTTCAGGGGTCCCCGGGCCCGAGTGGGAGGCCCTCCTTGACCAGAAAAGCAGGCGCCCTTTACCAGAATTTCAGGGGGTCCCTTGACCAGGGGTGCAGGGGTCCCCTTTACCAGAGGGCAGGGGTCCCTTTACCAGAGTGCAGGCGTCCCTTGACAGAATGCAGGCGTCCCCTTGACCAGAGCGCAGGCCGTCCCTTGACCAGAGTGCAGGCGTCCCTTGACCAGAGTGCAGGCGTCCCTTGACCAGAATGCAGGCGTCCCATGACCAGAGTGCAGGCGTCCCTTGACCAGAGTGCAGGCGTCCCTTGACCAGAATGCAGGCGTCCCTTGACCAGAATGCAGGCGTCCCTTGACCAGAGCGCAGGCGTCCCTTGACCAGAGTGCAGGCGTCCCTTGACCAGAATGCAGGCGTCCCTTGACCAGAGTGCAGGCGTCCCTTGAGTAGAGTTATTGAATCCATTTCCAGCATCCTGGAACGGCTGAGATTATTACGAACAGAAATAAGAATTATTGTCGGCAACAAAGTAAGACTTATTTTAAGGAGGAAATCTGGACCCAATATACTCTTATCCAGGTTGTGATTAACCTATGTACTCAAGGCTTATAAATATATCCTTTCAGGTTGTGATTAACTATGCTACTCAATGGTTTAACAATCATGGTTGCTTGATCCTCTTTATAACCTCAAGGATTAAATCAGGTTGTGACTAACTATGTATAAGGTTAAATAGGTTGCTTGTACATAACTTATTGTACTCAAGGGTTAAATTCAGGTTGTGCCATTAATATGTATCTCAAGGATTAATCCCAACTTGATTGTATTCTCTGATATTACATTTTTTTTTATTTCTAAGATGAAATATGTGTTGGCCGTGCTTATACTCACAATGTGCTTGAGCCATGCCCAATTTAGCTAACTTCACAATGTGTATGGCTGTACTAACAAACTGTGTGGGCCACTTGTACTTCACAATGCTGTTGGTTGCCCCTACTCACAATGTGTTGCCGTATGCCTACTCACAAATGTTGTTGCCGTTGCCTCCAACTACAATTAGTGTTTGCCGTTCTCGTAACTCACATTGTGGTTTGCCTAGCTACTCACAATGTGATTGGTTGCATACTACTCATGGAGTTAGTTAGGACTCTCACATATGTGTTTGGCCCCTGTACTCAACTCACTGTGTTTGGCGCGGTTAGACATACGCTCTTGGTGGTGGTTTGAATGGTATCCCAGGTATTGCGAGCGGCCAGGCGCGGACCACCATACAAGGAAAGTCTAAGACTACATTGGGACCACCCCGCGTGGCATGTTACTCACAATCCCCCCCCCCCCCACTTTGCATGCCGTTGCCCTACTCACAATGTGTTGGAACTGCTCCTACAATGTATTGTCTTCTTTAGCTGTTACTCAAATATGAATGGCTGCTAACTCACAGATGTGTTCGGCCCTGTACCTCACAATGTGTTTTGGCCACCTCTGTATCACAATGTCGTATTGAGTTCTGTACTACACAACTTGTGTTGAGCCTGTACTCACAATGTTGTTGGTTGTTATCTCCACCCCTGTGTTGGCTGTAATCCACAATGTGTTTTATGTATTGTACTACCTCACAATGTGTTGCTTTCTGTCGTTGTACTCACAATGTGTTGAGTGTATTCGTACTCACAATGTGTTGGTATTTGCTACTCACAATGTGTTTGGATTTGCTACTCACAATGTGTTGGTTTGCCTACTCACAATGCTGATTAGGCTGTACTCACAAATGCCTGTTGCGGTTGGCTACTCACAATGTGTTGGTTAGCCTACTCACAATGTATAGTTGACCGTTGTACTCACAATGGGTTGGTATGCTCTCTCACTATGTGTTGAGATTGTTACTCACAATGTGTTAGGATCTGTACCTCACAATGTGTTTTCGGCTGTACTCACAATGTGTTGCTGTTTGTACCTCACATGTGTTTCTACTTTATTGCTTTGTTGGCCCTGACCTACTCCAATGTGCTGTGGCTTGTAACATAACAATAGTGCTTGGTTGCTTTAGCTTCACAATAGTAGTTGGTTTAGCTAGCTCACAATGTAGTTGGCCTTTTGTACTCACTATGTGTTGCGGCTCTTGTACTCACATTATTGTGTTGCGCTGCTACTCACAAATGTGTTGAGTTGCTACTCACATTGTAGCGCATTGGTATTTGCTAAACTCACGAATGTGATATTTGCGCTTGTTCTACACAAATGCTGTATGACCGCTTAGTACTCACAATGCTGTTGGAGCTCCTGCCTATCTCACCAATGTAGTTATGGTACGCACTCATGCATCACAATGTGTTTGCTAAGCTACTCACAATGTAGTTTGGTTAGCTACTCACAAATGTGTTAGGCATTGCTACTCACAACATGTGTTGCCGTTCTACTCACAATGACTGTTGGCCCCTGCTTACTCACAATGTGTTTAGGCCTTTGCCGTCATCACATAGATGTTAGGTTCGATACTCACTCATGTGTTTGCGCTTGCTACTCAACATACTGCGGATTAGGTTGCCATACTCACAACTGTGTTGGCTTTTTGTACCTCACAATGTGTTGGCTTTGTACTCACAATGTGTTGGACCTCGTAATCTCACAATGTGTTGGACCCCTCTGTACTCACAATGTGATTGGCTAGCCTACTCACAAATAGCGTTGGCTACTGTACTCACAATTGATGTTGGCTGTACTCACAAATGCTTGTTGGCTACGTAACTCACAATGCTAGATTAGGTTTTGTATCTCACATGTGTTGGTTGTACTCACATATGTGTTTGGTTTGCCTACTCACAATGTGTTGGTTTCACTCACAAATGTGTTGTGTTGTATCTCACAACATAGTGTTGGACGGCCTGTACTCACAATGTGTTGGTTTTACTACCCCATATCCCAAAAAAGGTAACACACTGTGTTGGCTTGTAGAAAATACTCACAATACATTGTTGTTTCAATTAAGGCTGTACTCCACATGTGTTAAGCGCATGATACTCACTTAATTGGTTGGCTGTACTCACAATGTAGTCTGGCTGTCACTACAACAATGTTATGTTAATGGTCTTACACACAATGTGTTGGTTACGTATCACAATTTGTATTGCTTCAGTAATCACAATATGTGTGGCCTGTAACTCACAATACGTGGTGGCTTGTACTCACAATGTGTTGCATTAGCTACTCACAATGCTGGTGGATTGGTTAGTCTGTACTCACAATGTTTGTTCTTCGGGTTTGCTTAGACGATATCTCAACAACTGCTGTGATAGGTGTGCTACTCAACAATGTGTTTGACACGCCCTTTGACTACTCACAATGTGATTGGTTTTTATCTCTTCATGTGCTTTGGTTGCCATACTCACAATAGTGTTGCGCTTGCTCACTCACAATATGCTTGCTGCTACTAACAAGTGTGTTGGCTGCCTGACTATCACAATTGTGTTGGCCTATGTACTCACAATGTGTTGCCGTTCTTTTCTACTCACAATGATGTTGACGCTTGTACTCATCAATGATTATGTATGGCCTTGTACTCACAATGTTTGTTGGCTCGTTATACTATCTCAACAATGTGTTAGCGCTGTATCTCAAATATGTTGGACTCGACCTACTCCATCAACTGTAGTTGGAACTGCCGTACTCACAATTTCACTAGCTGTTGGCAACCGCACTTAGTACTCACAATGTGTTTGCGTTTCAGTACTCACATGTGTTGGTTTGCTACTCACAAGTGTTGGTGTTGCCTATCACACAGGTGTTAGGACTTCTCTTCTCTTCATTATGGTGTAATCTTACTTTAAAAATTGAAGGTGTTGGCCTTTGTATCTCAATGTGTTGTCTTGTTGCTAATGATAATCACACTGAGTGTTGGGTTGTACTCACAATGTGTTGAGCTATGCTACTCACAATGTGCCTTGGCTTGCTTCTCACAATGGATGGCTGTAACTCACAATGAGTGGTGAAGCCTCCGATACTCACAATAATGTTGCTTGTATCACAAAAATTTTTTCCTTAATACACCTCCCCCATATAATCTTAACAACCAATTACATTATTAATCAACACCCATTATATTTTAATTCCCCCCCCCCCCCCCCCTACACCATGTGTTGGCCTAGTACTCACAACTGTGTGGCTCTTATGGTACTCAACTTGTGTTGTCCCTTCTCCCACCAACCAAATTTGTTGCCCGCTGCCCCCCCCCCCCCCCCACACCTCAACAATGTGTTGGTGCTAGCTACATCACAATGTGTTGGTTCACTGTACTCACAATCTGTTGGAACTGCCTACTCACAATGTGCTTGGTTGATCTTCCTCACAATATTGTGTTAGGCCTGATCACTCACAATGGTTGGCTGCCCCTACTCAACAATGTGTTGCGCTGTATACAAATGTGTTGGCTGCCTACTCACAATGTTAGTTGGCTGTATCACAATTTGTTGGGCTGCTTCTCACCAATAGTGTTGGCCTGTCTACTCACAATGTGTTGGTTGTTACTCACAATGATGGTTAGGTGCTACTCACAATTGTGTATGGCTGTACTCACAATGTGTTGGAGCTATGTACTCCAATGTTTTGGACTTTCTTATCACAATGGTTGAGTTTGTACTCACATGTGTTGGCTTGATACTCACAATGTGTTTTCGGACCCTAGTACTCACAAAGTGCTTGAGTTGTTCTCAATGTGTTGACCTTTGTACTCACAATGTGTTTGGCTGTACTCACAATGTGCTTGGGCTGTACTCACAATGTGTTGTGCTGCTACTCACAATGTTGTTAGGCTGTAACTCACAATTATGTTGGCATCACACACACTCCACCCTACCTCACATTGATGTTGCGCCCTTGATGCTACTCAACAATGATGCTTTGCTTGACTGCTACTCACAATAGTTGTTGGCTGCCCACCTCACAATGTGTTGGTCTGCTACTCCACAATGTGCTGGCTAGATATCACAATGCTGCCATTGGCCTTGTACTCACATGTCGTTGAGCTGTATCTATCAATGTGTTGGTTGCTTACTTCACAATGTGTCTAGGCTCGCCTATCACAATGTGTTGCGTTTGTACTCACAATGTGTTTGGCCTGCTTACTCACAATAGTGTTGGCTGTACTCTCAATGTGTATGGCTCGTACTACAATAGTGCTTGGTTGCTAAGCTCACATGTGCTTGGACTGTACTCACAATGCTGAATATGCGCTGCCCTACTCACAATTGTGTTGGCTTGCCTACTCACCACATGTGTTGGCTTGTACTCACCAATCGGGTTGGCATCGTACTCACAATATGTGATTGGCTAGTACTCACAATGTGTTTGTTGTAAACTAACAATGTAGTGGCCTAGTTACTCACAATGTGTTGGCTTGATACTCACAATATGTTGGGCCTGCTACTCACAATGTGTATGCCCGTTAGTAACTCAACAATGTGTTGGCTTGTACTCACAATACTATGTTGGGCGTGCTGCTATCACAAATGTTGTTGGTATTAGTAACTCACAATGCTGTTGGTTGTACATCACAATATCGTTGGCTGCACCTATCACAATGTGTTGGGGCTTGCTATTCTCACAATGGTATTTAGGGTTTTGTTTCTCTCTCAATACTTACTACGATTATCTTATAATAGATCTATACCTTAATTAAGATGAAAAAGTATATTCTCCTATTCGGGTTTTATAGTCTCTTTCAAGTCTCAATTGTCTAAACATTAAAATCAACCTGGTTCATGTAGTGGTCTGAAGATAACTCGCGAAGTTTATTCCCCCATCCCCCACCTTGGAATTTCATGGCGGTGACACAATCCTAACGGACCCGCACTCACTGATATTTCCAGTCTATGTATTTTGAACCCTTTTTATTCTTTAAAAACATCCTGTGTGCGATCAATCAAGATGATACCTCCGCATATATCTCACCAGGATCAGCTATGTTAAGTGTCAGTTACATATATTCAACTGCTCATGTTATAGGAAAAGAGAAGCGAAAGTTCTCTTGTGCATGCTGGATATAGTTGTAGTAGCTAAGCAGCCTTGCTAAACATAGCATCAACGAGAATTCTTAAAGCTTCCCCAGCCCTGGGCTTAATACCAAAGATATAGGGTTTGTGGCCCTCCAAATAGGACACTCCATTTAAGTGTACTTGCCTACCTTTGCACTTCTAATATCGTCTGCCTGTATGCAGCCCTTCCACACCTTCGAGCCCATGTGTGTTGTTTGTTTCATTTTTTATTCTATCCCAATTTTCCTATCAACTCTCTCTTCCCTTTTCTTGCTCTTCTAAATTGTGCAATTATATTTAAATCATTACCCATCCTAACCTTCTTACCATTAACAAAATTTCCTAAATTTATTATCCTCCCACCATCACTTTTCTCCTTTTTCCCCAAATTCCTTTTCTCTTTTCTTTAAAAAACCTTTCCCAACCTCCACAAAACTAATACATCCCAACCCCCCAATATCCACCCCCAACTCCCCTAACACTCTCTCTAAACCCTCTAAACTCCCACACTATACCTTCCTAAAATCATAATATCCTTAAATCACTTTCAACTATACCATAACAACACTTAACCCACCAAAACCAAACATAAAACCCCCAACCACTTACCAACTCTTCCCCCACCTCCCATCACCCCCCCCCCCCCCCCACCCTCCAAAAAACACAAAACAAACCAAAAACAATCCTAAATGCCCCCCCACCCCCCCCCCCAGCCCCCTAGCCAAATATGGAAATGACAGGAAATTGAATTTAAGAACTTTTGAAGTACAAAAAATATGATGTCCATGACAGTGATGGCCCACGTTTCAGATCAGTAATGTACTGTCACCGTTACTCAGTTTTTACTGTATTGCACTGACTATCTGCCTCTCATAGACACGAAGATATCAGCTGTCTGGTGAAATGTAAGCGTTATTTATTGCAAACATAATAATTAATCAAAAACATTAAATAAATCTACTAGGACCCTTCGAAAGCAAGAGAAGACAGAATTCGTGCATCTTACCTATACACATAGATGACAAAAGAAACACTTGACATGCCCCCTCCTCAGGTTTCCATCTACTCTCCTACATAATATATCTTACTGGGAGAACAGCTGCCCCCCCCCCACAGAACAAAGTAATACTTCGGGTCGACACATACGGTGGCCCCTCCAAGACTTCAAACATACCACTGCAAAGATATTAGAAATATTGTTCTGGAACAGAAGGTTAGACATGCTTAGAGGGCAAACCGGCACCACAAAAATCTTCGCGTCATCTTCCACAGGTTATAATGCGCTTGTTTAGAGTGTTGTGAATGCCTAGCAGCGAACAAGCCGGCTAGTCAACAAAGAAGCCCTCAAGTATTGACTTCGAGATGCCGGCCTAGTATCTCCCGCACGCCCCCCCATATATATGCGTCAAGGTATGCGATGAGGTATCTTGCGAAATATCTGGTTTGAGGATGACATTTCCAGTACTCAATGAGTAAAAGATCATTCCATTACCGCTCCACACATAAGTGGATCGCGAATGACGTCCAACTCATACTAGAGATCATGCGCATGGTGTTCAGCTGATGTACATCCTGCCACATGCGCTGCTGGATAAGAACAATAATGGATGCCGTCATTAAAGACATGGCCTAGTATCATTGTAACTCTTCTCCATATATTGCTCCCTATATCATATAATACAGTTAAAACATGTTAGTTATCCTTTTACATGGGCTATCATTCTGAAAGAAAAATATAGTTTGTTGTGATGCTCACAACTATATGCGCACACAGGATGCAAAAAATTTTGTATAGCGCAGGTCAGCTGCCTGGAACTATTCCTCATGAGCAATGAGAAAGCCTACGTACTTGAAGCATTTATTCAATTTGCCAAGTCTAGTCCATAAAACTCCCTAAAAACTAGTGGAAGTTACTCGAGCGTGATTGTCTGTGCTAGCTGTATTCAGCTCATTACTGACAAACACCAGTTGCGACGGTAATGCTTTCCTAGAACACAAAGCTTAGCAGTAAACACGCCTTGCAGCACACAACAGAGTACTCTCGTACAGTCACACAAATTACCATTGAACCACTGCGTCTCGCTCTAATGAATGGTCAGGACACATAATTAATTACTAAAATATAAGCTCTTTTGCCTTGAGGCCTGCCAAATTCCGAGTATAGCCCAAAGCTATTTGTCTATCATGAGTCAAGAAGGCAGGAGCTGAGTACTACAGGAAATCACCATCATATTCTGCCCATCCTATACCAATGCACACTATCTTGATAACACCAATGCACTTAACTAACCCTCACAGAGAAACTGTCTATGCCTATAATCTTAAATCGGCCTAAATCACCTTCTCTAACGACGAAAATGCACACCTACAATTTAAACATGACCAGCCTATGCTGAATGTGTTTCTAAAATTGCTACTATATGTGCTTGGGTTGGATCTTTCGGAAGTGACATGCTAAACAGTCAGATGTTATAAAATGTAGAGAAATGTTAGCATAATACAGTTGTCTTTCCACTTTAGCACACCTGAGTTCAGTTTGAGCATACTCATACTTTAACTATACACCCCTGTTACAAGTACAAATATTTTTGTCTCAGCCTCTTCTTGTGCTTCCCTACCTGTTCTTAGAATCCTACGATTAGATAGTAACATTCTTAAATGTCTGATAGCCACATAGATATACACAAATTGTGGACAAAAAGTTATTTAAATTAAAAACTGTGGATTCTACTTCTAATGTGCCTCTGAGAAACACCCAACTTGATGACTTCGCTAAACTATTGTTATTACAGAAACAACTATCCCCCCAATGTTCCAAATTAGAAATTTATAGCGAGACAGATCTTTAGCTTACAGCAGACTGTGTCATGCTCACAACCGGACGGCCCACCTGACAGTGGAAGATTACCAGGTATGGCTGCAAGTCACCTTCCACCTACACCTGCATGCCCATTTCACGTGACAATTTAATATGACGTACCTGGAATGTAGGGGGTAGCTGTTGTATTGCTAATGATTGAGGTGCTATGACGGGTGATCATAGTCCAAGTTAAAATATGGCTGTTACACCCCCTTGATAATGAAAGTCGTACTAAAAACAATTTGAAGAAAACTTGTGCAAGAACGCAAATAGTATAGCTCGCGCTAATAGTACCAGTGTTATTGTACGAGTCAAACTTGCTGCAAGAAGAAAGTAACATGGTATGAGGAGCATTTAAGATATTATCATCTGATTAAGACAAAGACCTGCGGATTAAACTGCGTACCTTTGACAGTTTATAAGAAATATCACAGTTTGTGCGAAAAAGACGAGAGCCAAACACCAGAACCTTTTATTTTGCGATATGTTCAACGAGACATATTAAAATTCAGATAACTTCACACATACCTTGGCAAGTGGCCAACACCGTCACCCTGGCTAATCAACTTCATTATATACTACTATAGCAATAATATATATGCGAATACTGTGCCAGAGCTGCATTAAACTACCAGCAACGAAATAAATTAATTACTCTTTGATGAGATTTGTAATTTAATGAATCAACGCTGTATTGACATATTACAGTCACATGCTTATTAATTCCTCAGCTAGCGCATTATCACCCTCTGTGACCGACCTCTAGCTAATTGACCAATATTATTAACTTGTGAAGCCAAGTTCTGTATCTTAGCTATGATAACAACTTAACAAGCAACATAACAGTGTCCTCATTAGGTGGAGGGTCTGCAATACTGCCAGATTATGTCCATATTCTGACAAGAAGTTAAAATATACGACCAACAGCTGCTATGCACTATGACGATTTGCTAAATCATATGAAATTAGATCTAATAATTATCCATAAAATAACGTTAAGCTTTTATACTCGCAGGATGTGAATAAAAGACCCACATGCATTGCCCCGCCCCTGTAATTTCCTTTGTGTAATGTTGCTGTTCACAGGATCGCACTGCCAGGCGTTACAACTGAGCCTAATTAGTACACGCCTCAGGACAGCGAAACTTGTAAATAATGAATACCCATGCCGCTTCGCTGAGACTTGATGTGCTGTGAAAACTCACCTGGATGATGATGCACAATGGGCTCGAGTCATAGCCCTCCTGAGCCCTAACTCTATTAGCTTCTTACTTAGCGAGATTAGTGACTACCAGGATCAGACCCCTCACCAATTAACTACTCCATGGAAACTGATGCGGCTGTATATAATGTGCGAAGACCAAGACTATAACACATTAAAGACAGAAAAGCAGTGAAAGAAAGTCTAGTTCCCATATTTCTGACCTCAAATTTCGGACCTTAAATGCAGTGGACTGAGTCTCTAGCAGGCCCTGAAATGGGACAGGGTTTTTTCCTCCAACACGCCAACAGTTCGCCTGATTTTCATTCACCAATCATATAAAAACAGCAAAAAATTACATTTTTTGACTGCTTATAGGATATAGGATAGGAAAAGGGTAGATCTAACCTATTATTCTATGACTATAACTTAAAAGCATGTAAAAGCGCTATAACATACGTCGGTGATAATTTGCGACTCTTATAGTGACGAAAATATGCGACACTAATGAAGCTATACACTTAATCATAACCCTTATTGCAAGACGTTTCAGTCTGAGAAACATGATCACTTCAAAATGAAACAGTGATCATACTTGTTTTCATTCACGTAAATGAGCGTAAAACTAACAATTTATACATTCACTGTTTATTTTCATCTTTTCGTGCTAGGCTGTCAACTTTTCATATTGTTGGTGGTAGATCCGATGATTTGTAGGTTATACAACAAATAACCCGCAACATAATAGATTAGAAGCTTACGACGACGCTTATCGAGATCCAGACTAGGACAATTTACAACGTCACATACCCCGATAGTGCGAGCCAGGACGGCCACTATATATATGCGCAATGAAGAAATCGGTGGTGCGCTAAGGTAAGTAGCTAGTAGTAGCCACCTAAAGAGATGGTATATAATACCCGCACGCTGCACAAATAGACACTTATGCGCAACACCGCGCATCAACCCATACTCTAGCCATACAGCCAGCCATGTCGATTGGCAAACGAATCACATACAACCGCCACCCCAGACTGCCGCGCATGTCTTATTTCGTCAGTAGTAGTAAGAAGACCAGGGTAAGCTAGTAGTGGTTTATGTGGCTATGACACAAGTAGTGGCAACTGCCTGCGCTCTTCAAATGTAATCCTTATACGAGAATAAACTTTGAATTTGAATTTGAATTTGTAAAATACAGGTCTAATTGTTTTGTAGGGTGAAGACCGTATGATTGGGAAAATTGTTATCGTCATGTACTTCCTCATGCAAGCCACTGCCCACATATGCCACATCCAACAAATTTCCCCATTGCCTATAACTTCAAGTTTAGGTCTTGTAACACACGCATTAAGATTAACTCTACTCCTCCAAGAAATTTAAGTAAATTGCTTTATGTCCTTGATTCCTTTTCTATAGGTTGCTTTGATGCAGCCAGCCGTAAACTTTACCTCCCCCAAACATCTGTCGCTCCTTCGCCTCTCTTGCTTTATAATCAGAGTAGAACACCAGCTTCCAAGTATTCTGCACATGAAACACTACAGTTTATGTCAGCCTACTCCCAGAACTTCACACATCTAAACCAGGTTCATCAGTTAATCACCAAGAATATTTCTGAACGTGAAACTAAATTTATGTAAGTTTTCTATTTGACTTTCACCTCCCGATAACTGAGTGAAGTTATCTCGTTATATTTCTCTTTCTCTCTCGAAACTCTGTATATTTGTTTTACAGCCTAAACATCTAACAAATCTCCATGCCCCCTAATTAAAAGAGTAGTTCCAACGCTCATACCTTTAATACTTTATCAGAGTTTACTGCACGTTCACACTAAATCATAATTAGCTACTAACTGAACCTGCCTGACTCCATAGCCCACTGTAGCCATGAAACAAGCACACACGGCCCTCCGTGGTATTTGCACTTGTCTTTACAGAGAACTTGTCCCAGTTTGTCAAATGAATAAGGCATAAGACTCCTTGCCGGGATGCTGTGTGCTTGTTTTAGTAATTATTGCCACACTTGTGAGGCTTCACTAGACGCAGAGATTGAACCTCCAGATTGTGTAAGCGAGGCGTGGCTGTGCCCCTACGTAGGAGGGTATGTATAATTTCACTCTAGCCCTTGCGTTATAATCAACATAATGATTTCACTTGAAGAGGAGGGTGGTTCGCTGTAAGCCAGCGGAAGTATCCGCAATCAGATGACATTTGATGCCGGTCATACATTATGACTAAGACCCCAGCAGTCAGCTACCACACCGTCAGCCTAAACACTTAGTCCTGTTTCCTTGGACCAAACTTTACCTTAAACATGCTTTAGAGTATTGTATGAGCTACGTAAAAATTTATGTTGCCTCAAGTGCGTAACATCCTTAGTCGTGATGAGACGTGATATGGAAATCCTAGATGAAAGTTTTTCTCTCTGCAGATTTACCGTGGTCTTTTCTCTCAACTTTCATAACACGATAGAATCTTACCTACCCTGCTACTGAAATTTACTTTACACTTATTTATCTCGCTGTGTTTTTTCTTCATATTCCGAAGAGCCCATCCTGCCACATGCGTCCTCAGACAGACCTCCTAAGTTGATTATTTCATTGCGCCTCAAAGTGCTTTTCGCCAAGTAACAACACACAGCTGCAAGGAAGAGTGCATGCAGACATGTAGTACTCTGCCTTGGACGAAGACCCCCACTAAGCTTGTTGTAGAAAAACACACAAATATATATACTAGTCATCACCATTGCTATAAGATTTGGCCCTAAAACAAGAAGACTTTTAAAATGACTACTTCGTACAATTATAAATTACAGTTTTCATGGATCCTGGTTTTAAAAAACATGACCATGAAAGTATCAGAGTCTTGCTGAATGAAAATGGCTGCCCACAGGATCTCAAGCCACCAAATACAAGTGATTATCTGCCCAGCATGTCATATACATAGACGCATTAAAAAACTATGTCACAAAAACATGTGCCCATGCACGCAGCCAAAGCAAAGCAATATCGCATGACAAAAGCTTCATTCAAATACTAGATAGTGCGCGGGAAAGTCCATAAAGTTTTGACCCACCCACCCCTTACACATAAGCCGGAACCCAGATCAAACCTCACACCTAAACTCCAGTACCAAGTCAGTATTATCATGGAGTACAAAATCTGGCCACACTCAGAGAATGGATCAGCACGTCAACCCCGCTCCTACAGAAAATCCTAGAAGGATATTCTCGGTCCCAGAATTGCCACACAGAAATTCCTCCCTAACGAATAGCCCTAAAAGACTGGAGCCACGGCGATTGAGCGTCTAACAATAACCCCAAATGCACCAGCAGGATTACTAGAGCGCGCCCCCCGGAATTACCCTCCAGGTTGTACTTCCTAGGTAGCTCTGACTTGATATGTCTGACACACGAATATCTAATCGACGTTATGTCATGTGTGGACACTAAGACCACATATGACGAATTAGATTGATGTTATAATTCTATAACAAATGTTTTTTGACTATGCTAATGGCAACAAAGTCAATGTCCTCCCAATAATTTAATACTGGTAAATGAGGGTTCGATAGGATAGTATTAAATGGCACAATGAAGCAGCGACCATTAGCTTGCTGTTACTTCTCAGGATACAACAGAAAGTTTTTTCATTCTCACTGAGCCAAGCAATGAGGAGAGGAAGTGTGACTGAAGAGCCGAGTGGTCTGTGGAACAAAGGGCGAATGGCTAGCCCTGAATGCGGAAGGCCTGGTGAAGGAGACGTCGGCCACACATCTTAGCGAGGCCGTGGGTTTATCGTGAACTGTGAAGGGAATTGGCTGGTGCAAGGACGTATGTGGCCATGTGCGAGTCGCGACATGGCTTGCTAGGACTCTCCAACGGTATCTGGCCTGCTGGATGAGACTGGCTGCTGCAGAGAGAGAGTGGCTACTGTGGAAATGGGAATGAGCTGTGCGAAGCGGATTGTGGCTGTGAAGCCGCCGACGTGCGCCTGTGGAGGGCCAGGACTTCGGCGCTGGGCACGCGAGTAGGCTGTGGCATAAGCGAACTGGCCCCTAAGTGGACGCAGCCGCATGTGAGCTGCTAACCGGGGGCTAGTGCAAAGCGAGCTGCCGCCCTCCTGATGGATGGAGTCCGACTGTGGTAGAGGAGTGGCTGTGGAAGAGGAGTGGCCTTACCAGCGCTGTTAGTATCCAGCACCACGAATTGTCTTTTTTTTTTAAATTAATTTGCTAAATAACCCTGCCATCGAACATCACTCTACACAATCCATCTCTTGTCTCACAGATACACACACTCACTCTGTCTCACAAATACACACCACACACTCCTCGTCTCACAATACACACACGTCACTCGTGGCTACCTCACAAATACACACACTCCACTCTGTTCTCACAAATACACTACACTCCCTTCTGTTCCACCTCGATACACACCCCCTCCCCCACCTCTATTGTCTCACAAATACACACACTCACTCTGTCTCAAGATACACACACTCACTCAAGCTTCACAGATACACACACTCACTCTGCTCTCACAGCATAACACACACTCACCTCTGCCTCTCACAGATACTACCTATGCCCCCCACTCTGTCTCACCAAATTCACACACTCACTTCTTAGTCTCACAAATACACACAACCAACTTCCTGTATACATAATACACACACTCACTCTATGTCTCACATTACACTACACTCACTCTTGCTCTCACAAATTCACACACTCACTTCTGTACTCACATGATACACACCATCACTCTAAGTCTCACAAATACACCACACTCACTCTTGTCTCACAATGATACACACACTCACTCAGCTCTCACTAGAATAAACACTACCTCTACTCTGTCTTCACAGATACAACACACATTCACTCGTAGTCTTACATGATTACACTCACTCACTCTAGTTCTCACAGATACCACCACTCACTCTTGGTCTCACCAAATACACAATACTCACTCAGTATCCAGATCACACACTCATCTGTCTCACGAGAATACACACACCTACTCCAAGTCTCACAGAATACACACGCTCACTCTGCTCTCACAGATTACACACAACCTCACTCACATGCCTCGTTTACAGCTATACAACAAACCTCATCTGCTACTACACAGATTACACACTACTCACTCTGTCTTCACAAACTTATAACACACATACTCATCCTACTGTCTCACGATACTCACACTCGCTTGTACTCTCAGATACACACACTCACTACACCGCTCCTCGCAGATACATACATCACTCAGTCATTTACAGCTACACACACTCACTACTACTTGGTCCTCTCAGATAACAACTCACTCTGTCTCACAGTATCCACACACTCACTCAGCCTCACAGTTTTACACACACCTCACTCTGTATAACAGTACACACACTCACTACAGTCTTACAGATACACACACTCACCATCTGTCTCACAGATACCACAACACTCACTGCTACTACACAGATACACACAATCACTCAGCCTCACTAGATACACACATCTCATCTCTTAGTTCTACACAGAAAATACAACTCTTTCCTCCGTCTCTACAGATACACAACTCTACTCTGTCTCACAGATACACACACTCACTCTGCTCTCTCACAGATACACACACTAATCTCTGTCTCACAGATCACACACATCACTATGCCTCCTCCACAGATACAACATCACTCACTCTTTGAATCCTTTATTCACAGATACACACACTCACTCTAGCTCTACTCACATGATATCACACACTCATCTCTGTCGCACAGTTATAACACACTCAAGTCTGATCTCAACAATGATACACACACTCTACTCTGTATCTCATCACAGATACAAACACTCACTCATCTCACAGATACACACACTCATCTAGCATCTCACTAAGCATACACACACTCACTCAGTACTCACAGAGTAACACACACTCACTCAGTCTCAACTGAAACACACATCATACAGTCCACTAGATACACACACTCACTTTCTGTCTCACAAAATACACACACTCACTCAGCTCTCACAGATACAACACTCACGCCAGTCTCACAGATAACACACCACTCAGTCTCACAGATACACACAACTCACTCAGCCTCACAGCATACACACACTCACTCAGTCCTTACAGATTACACACACTCAACTCAGTCTCACCAGCAAAACTACACTGCATCTCAGGTCTCACATGATACACACACTCAGCTCATACACAGATACACACACTCACTAGCCCTCACTAGCATACACACATCAGTCTCACAGTAAATACACCTCTACTCACTCAGTCATCACAGATACACACATCACTCAGCCTCACAGACGACCACACTCCACTCAGCCCTCACAGCATACACACACTCAGCTTTCACAAGACATACACACACTCACTCAGTCTCACAGATAACACATCACTCACTCATGGCTCACAGAATACACACACTCACTCAGCCTCCAGCACTACACACACTCACTCAGCCCCCAAGTTACACACACTCACTCTATGCCCCTCACAGATACCACACCTCCACTCAGCTCTACAGATACACACACTCACTCAGTCTCACAGATTCGTCACAGCAGTGCCAGGGTATCCTTTGACCAGAATAGCAGGCGTCCCTTGACAGAAGCGCACAGGCCGCTACCTTGAACAAAACAGAGTGCAGGTCAGTCACTTGGACCAAGAGTGACCCAGGCGTTCCCTTGACCAGGTGTGCTAGCGCAGTCCCTTGAGTAGAGTTATTGAATCTCATTTCCAGCATCAATGGAACGGCTGAGATTATTACGAACAGAATAAGAATTATTGTTACGGCAACAAAGTAAGACTTATTTTAAGGAGGAAATCTGGACCCAATATACTCTTATCCAGGTTGTGATTAACCTATGTACTCAAGGCTTATAAATATATCCTTTCAGGTTGTGATTAACTATGCTACTCAATGGTTTAACAATCATGGTTGCTTGATCCTCTTTATAACCTCAAGGATTAAATCAGGTTGTGACTAACTATGTATAAGGTTAAATAGGTTGCTTGTACATAACTTATTGTACTCAAGGGTTAAATTCAGGTTGTGCCATTAATATGTATCTCAAGGATTAATCCCAACTTGATTGTATTCTCTGATATTACATTTTTTTTTATTTCTAAGATGAAATATGTGTTGGCCGTGCTTATACTCACAATGTGCTTGAGCCATGCCCAATTTAGCTAACTTCACAATGTGTATGGCTGTACTAACAAACTGTGTGGGCCACTTGTACTTCACAATGCTGTTGGTTGCCCCTACTCACAATGTGTTGCCGTATGCCTACTCACAAATGTTGTTGCCGTTGCCTCCAACTACAATTAGTGTTTGCCGTTCTCGTAACTCACATTGTGGTTTGCCTAGCTACTCACAATGTGATTGGTTGCATACTACTCATGGAGTTAGTTAGGACTCTCACATATGTGTTTGGCCCCTGTACTCAACTCACTGTGTTTGGCGCGGTTAGACATACGCTCTTGGTGGTGGTTTGAATGGTATCCCAGGTATTGCGAGCGGCCAGGCGCGGACCACCATACAAGGAAAGTCTAAGACTACATTGGGACCACCCCGCGTGGCATGTTACTCACAATCCCCCCCCCCCCCACTTTGCATGCCGTTGCCCTACTCACAATGTGTTGGAACTGCTCCTACAATGTATTGTCTTCTTTAGCTGTTACTCAAATATGAATGGCTGCTAACTCACAGATGTGTTCGGCCCTGTACCTCACAATGTGTTTTGGCCACCTCTGTATCACAATGTCGTATTGAGTTCTGTACTACACAACTTGTGTTGAGCCTGTACTCACAATGTTGTTGGTTGTTATCTCCACCCCTGTGTTGGCTGTAATCCACAATGTGTTTTATGTATTGTACTACCTCACAATGTGTTGCTTTCTGTCGTTGTACTCACAATGTGTTGAGTGTATTCGTACTCACAATGTGTTGGTATTTGCTACTCACAATGTGTTTGGATTTGCTACTCACAATGTGTTGGTTTGCCTACTCACAATGCTGATTAGGCTGTACTCACAAATGCCTGTTGCGGTTGGCTACTCACAATGTGTTGGTTAGCCTACTCACAATGTATAGTTGACCGTTGTACTCACAATGGGTTGGTATGCTCTCTCACTATGTGTTGAGATTGTTACTCACAATGTGTTAGGATCTGTACCTCACAATGTGTTTTCGGCTGTACTCACAATGTGTTGCTGTTTGTACCTCACATGTGTTTCTACTTTATTGCTTTGTTGGCCCTGACCTACTCCAATGTGCTGTGGCTTGTAACATAACAATAGTGCTTGGTTGCTTTAGCTTCACAATAGTAGTTGGTTTAGCTAGCTCACAATGTAGTTGGCCTTTTGTACTCACTATGTGTTGCGGCTCTTGTACTCACATTATTGTGTTGCGCTGCTACTCACAAATGTGTTGAGTTGCTACTCACATTGTAGCGCATTGGTATTTGCTAAACTCACGAATGTGATATTTGCGCTTGTTCTACACAAATGCTGTATGACCGCTTAGTACTCACAATGCTGTTGGAGCTCCTGCCTATCTCACCAATGTAGTTATGGTACGCACTCATGCATCACAATGTGTTTGCTAAGCTACTCACAATGTAGTTTGGTTAGCTACTCACAAATGTGTTAGGCATTGCTACTCACAACATGTGTTGCCGTTCTACTCACAATGACTGTTGGCCCCTGCTTACTCACAATGTGTTTAGGCCTTTGCCGTCATCACATAGATGTTAGGTTCGATACTCACTCATGTGTTTGCGCTTGCTACTCAACATACTGCGGATTAGGTTGCCATACTCACAACTGTGTTGGCTTTTTGTACCTCACAATGTGTTGGCTTTGTACTCACAATGTGTTGGACCTCGTAATCTCACAATGTGTTGGACCCCTCTGTACTCACAATGTGATTGGCTAGCCTACTCACAAATAGCGTTGGCTACTGTACTCACAATTGATGTTGGCTGTACTCACAAATGCTTGTTGGCTACGTAACTCACAATGCTAGATTAGGTTTTGTATCTCACATGTGTTGGTTGTACTCACATATGTGTTTGGTTTGCCTACTCACAATGTGTTGGTTTCACTCACAAATGTGTTGTGTTGTATCTCACAACATAGTGTTGGACGGCCTGTACTCACAATGTGTTGGTTTTACTACCCCATATCCCAAAAAAGGTAACACACTGTGTTGGCTTGTAGAAAATACTCACAATACATTGTTGTTTCAATTAAGGCTGTACTCCACATGTGTTAAGCGCATGATACTCACTTAATTGGTTGGCTGTACTCACAATGTAGTCTGGCTGTCACTACAACAATGTTATGTTAATGGTCTTACACACAATGTGTTGGTTACGTATCACAATTTGTATTGCTTCAGTAATCACAATATGTGTGGCCTGTAACTCACAATACGTGGTGGCTTGTACTCACAATGTGTTGCATTAGCTACTCACAATGCTGGTGGATTGGTTAGTCTGTACTCACAATGTTTGTTCTTCGGGTTTGCTTAGACGATATCTCAACAACTGCTGTGATAGGTGTGCTACTCAACAATGTGTTTGACACGCCCTTTGACTACTCACAATGTGATTGGTTTTTATCTCTTCATGTGCTTTGGTTGCCATACTCACAATAGTGTTGCGCTTGCTCACTCACAATATGCTTGCTGCTACTAACAAGTGTGTTGGCTGCCTGACTATCACAATTGTGTTGGCCTATGTACTCACAATGTGTTGCCGTTCTTTTCTACTCACAATGATGTTGACGCTTGTACTCATCAATGATTATGTATGGCCTTGTACTCACAATGTTTGTTGGCTCGTTATACTATCTCAACAATGTGTTAGCGCTGTATCTCAAATATGTTGGACTCGACCTACTCCATCAACTGTAGTTGGAACTGCCGTACTCACAATTTCACTAGCTGTTGGCAACCGCACTTAGTACTCACAATGTGTTTGCGTTTCAGTACTCACATGTGTTGGTTTGCTACTCACAAGTGTTGGTGTTGCCTATCACACAGGTGTTAGGACTTCTCTTCTCTTCATTATGGTGTAATCTTACTTTAAAAATTGAAGGTGTTGGCCTTTGTATCTCAATGTGTTGTCTTGTTGCTAATGATAATCACACTGAGTGTTGGGTTGTACTCACAATGTGTTGAGCTATGCTACTCACAATGTGCCTTGGCTTGCTTCTCACAATGGATGGCTGTAACTCACAATGAGTGGTGAAGCCTCCGATACTCACAATAATGTTGCTTGTATCACAAAAATTTTTTCCTTAATACACCTCCCCCATATAATCTTAACAACCAATTACATTATTAATCAACACCCATTATATTTTAATTCCCCCCCCCCCCCCCCCTACACCATGTGTTGGCCTAGTACTCACAACTGTGTGGCTCTTATGGTACTCAACTTGTGTTGTCCCTTCTCCCACCAACCAAATTTGTTGCCCGCTGCCCCCCCCCCCCCCCCACACCTCAACAATGTGTTGGTGCTAGCTACATCACAATGTGTTGGTTCACTGTACTCACAATCTGTTGGAACTGCCTACTCACAATGTGCTTGGTTGATCTTCCTCACAATATTGTGTTAGGCCTGATCACTCACAATGGTTGGCTGCCCCTACTCAACAATGTGTTGCGCTGTATACAAATGTGTTGGCTGCCTACTCACAATGTTAGTTGGCTGTATCACAATTTGTTGGGCTGCTTCTCACCAATAGTGTTGGCCTGTCTACTCACAATGTGTTGGTTGTTACTCACAATGATGGTTAGGTGCTACTCACAATTGTGTATGGCTGTACTCACAATGTGTTGGAGCTATGTACTCCAATGTTTTGGACTTTCTTATCACAATGGTTGAGTTTGTACTCACATGTGTTGGCTTGATACTCACAATGTGTTTTCGGACCCTAGTACTCACAAAGTGCTTGAGTTGTTCTCAATGTGTTGACCTTTGTACTCACAATGTGTTTGGCTGTACTCACAATGTGCTTGGGCTGTACTCACAATGTGTTGTGCTGCTACTCACAATGTTGTTAGGCTGTAACTCACAATTATGTTGGCATCACACACACTCCACCCTACCTCACATTGATGTTGCGCCCTTGATGCTACTCAACAATGATGCTTTGCTTGACTGCTACTCACAATAGTTGTTGGCTGCCCACCTCACAATGTGTTGGTCTGCTACTCCACAATGTGCTGGCTAGATATCACAATGCTGCCATTGGCCTTGTACTCACATGTCGTTGAGCTGTATCTATCAATGTGTTGGTTGCTTACTTCACAATGTGTCTAGGCTCGCCTATCACAATGTGTTGCGTTTGTACTCACAATGTGTTTGGCCTGCTTACTCACAATAGTGTTGGCTGTACTCTCAATGTGTATGGCTCGTACTACAATAGTGCTTGGTTGCTAAGCTCACATGTGCTTGGACTGTACTCACAATGCTGAATATGCGCTGCCCTACTCACAATTGTGTTGGCTTGCCTACTCACCACATGTGTTGGCTTGTACTCACCAATCGGGTTGGCATCGTACTCACAATATGTGATTGGCTAGTACTCACAATGTGTTTGTTGTAAACTAACAATGTAGTGGCCTAGTTACTCACAATGTGTTGGCTTGATACTCACAATATGTTGGGCCTGCTACTCACAATGTGTATGCCCGTTAGTAACTCAACAATGTGTTGGCTTGTACTCACAATACTATGTTGGGCGTGCTGCTATCACAAATGTTGTTGGTATTAGTAACTCACAATGCTGTTGGTTGTACATCACAATATCGTTGGCTGCACCTATCACAATGTGTTGGGGCTTGCTATTCTCACAATGGTATTTAGGGTTTTGTTTCTCTCTCAATACTTACTACGATTATCTTATAATAGATCTATACCTTAATTAAGATGAAAAAGTATATTCTCCTATTCGGGTTTTATAGTCTCTTTCAAGTCTCAATTGTCTAAACATTAAAATCAACCTGGTTCATGTAGTGGTCTGAAGATAACTCGCGAAGTTTATTCCCCCATCCCCCACCTTGGAATTTCATGGCGGTGACACAATCCTAACGGACCCGCACTCACTGATATTTCCAGTCTATGTATTTTGAACCCTTTTTATTCTTTAAAAACATCCTGTGTGCGATCAATCAAGATGATACCTCCGCATATATCTCACCAGGATCAGCTATGTTAAGTGTCAGTTACATATATTCAACTGCTCATGTTATAGGAAAAGAGAAGCGAAAGTTCTCTTGTGCATGCTGGATATAGTTGTAGTAGCTAAGCAGCCTTGCTAAACATAGCATCAACGAGAATTCTTAAAGCTTCCCCAGCCCTGGGCTTAATACCAAAGATATAGGGTTTGTGGCCCTCCAAATAGGACACTCCATTTAAGTGTACTTGCCTACCTTTGCACTTCTAATATCGTCTGCCTGTATGCAGCCCTTCCACACCTTCGAGCCCATGTGTGTTGTTTGTTTCATTTTTTATTCTATCCCAATTTTCCTATCAACTCTCTCTTCCCTTTTCTTGCTCTTCTAAATTGTGCAATTATATTTAAATCATTACCCATCCTAACCTTCTTACCATTAACAAAATTTCCTAAATTTATTATCCTCCCACCATCACTTTTCTCCTTTTTCCCCAAATTCCTTTTCTCTTTTCTTTAAAAAACCTTTCCCAACCTCCACAAAACTAATACATCCCAACCCCCCAATATCCACCCCCAACTCCCCTAACACTCTCTCTAAACCCTCTAAACTCCCACACTATACCTTCCTAAAATCATAATATCCTTAAATCACTTTCAACTATACCATAACAACACTTAACCCACCAAAACCAAACATAAAACCCCCAACCACTTACCAACTCTTCCCCCACCTCCCATCACCCCCCCCCCCCCCCCACCCTCCAAAAAACACAAAACAAACCAAAAACAATCCTAAATGCCCCCCCACCCCCCCCCCCAGCCCCCTAGCCAAATATGGAAATGACAGGAAATTGAATTTAAGAACTTTTGAAGTACAAAAAATATGATGTCCATGACAGTGATGGCCCACGTTTCAGATCAGTAATGTACTGTCACCGTTACTCAGTTTTTACTGTATTGCACTGACTATCTGCCTCTCATAGACACGAAGATATCAGCTGTCTGGTGAAATGTAAGCGTTATTTATTGCAAACATAATAATTAATCAAAAACATTAAATAAATCTACTAGGACCCTTCGAAAGCAAGAGAAGACAGAATTCGTGCATCTTACCTATACACATAGATGACAAAAGAAACACTTGACATGCCCCCTCCTCAGGTTTCCATCTACTCTCCTACATAATATATCTTACTGGGAGAACAGCTGCCCCCCCCCCACAGAACAAAGTAATACTTCGGGTCGACACATACGGTGGCCCCTCCAAGACTTCAAACATACCACTGCAAAGATATTAGAAATATTGTTCTGGAACAGAAGGTTAGACATGCTTAGAGGGCAAACCGGCACCACAAAAATCTTCGCGTCATCTTCCACAGGTTATAATGCGCTTGTTTAGAGTGTTGTGAATGCCTAGCAGCGAACAAGCCGGCTAGTCAACAAAGAAGCCCTCAAGTATTGACTTCGAGATGCCGGCCTAGTATCTCCCGCACGCCCCCCCATATATATGCGTCAAGGTATGCGATGAGGATAAAACTGACTTAGATTTATCAGGACTTTTAGATAAATTATAAGAGATTATAAATCCAAAGGGATTTTATTTAAAATACCAAAAAAAAAAAAAGTTTAAATTGGTGTTACTGTACGAGTTTAAACCCCAAAGGGCACAGCTGTAACCAGAGTGAAGGGAATGCTGTAACAGAGTGAAGGGCCATGCTGTAACCAGAGTGAAGGGCACATGCTGTAAAAAGAGTGAAGGGCACATGCTGTAACCGAGTGAAGGGCCATGCCTTAACCCCAGTGAAAGGGAAAAATGCTGTAACCCAAATGAAAGGGCACATGCTGTAACCAGAGTGAAGGGCACATTGCTGTAAAAAGAGTGAAGGGCCCCCTTGCTGTAACCAGAGTGAAGGGACATGCTGTAACCAGAGTGAAGGGCACATGCTGTAACCAGAGTGAGGGCCCCCATGCTGTAACCGAGGAAGGGCACATGCTGTAACCGAGTGAAGGGCACATGCTGTAACCGGTGAAGGGACATGCTTAACCGGTGAAGGGAATTGCTGTAACAGAGTGAAGGGACATGCTGAACCAGAGTGAAGGGCACATGCTGTAACCCAAATGAAGGGCACTGCGTAACCAGGTGAAGGGGAAACCCCTAAACCGAGTGAGGGGCACATGCTGTAACCAGAGTGAAGGGCACATGCTGTAACAGATGAAGGGCAATGCTGTAACCGAGTGAAAAGGGAAAAGCTGTAACCAGAGTGAAGGGCACATGCTGTAACCAGGTGAAGGGCACTGCTGTAACCAGAGTTTAAAGGGGACATGCGTAACCAGAGTGAAGGGCACAGCTGTAACCGAGTGAAGGGAACATGCTGTAACCAGAGTGAAGGGCATGCTGTAACCCCGGTGAAGGGAACATGCTGTAACCAGAGTGAAGGGAAATGCTGTAACCAGAAATGAAGGGGAAAAAGTAATCACTGAAGGAAATGCTGTAACCCGAGTGAAGGGCAATGTGTAACCCGATGAAGGGCACATGCCCGGGAAACCCGAGTGAAGGGCACAGCTGTAACCCGAGTGAAGGGCCTGCTGTAACCCCGATGAAAGGGAACATGCTGTAACCCGAGTGAAAGGGGGAACTTGGTGGGCTTTTAAAAAGATGAAGGGCACATGCTGAACCAAAGAAGGGTGCA
>NW_026472664.1:0-11185 GCF_026875155.1 Cherax quadricarinatus
AACCCAAAATTAAAACACAACTTTAGTTTTACTTTTTGATGTTTTCACACATCACAGAACATTAAAACATAACAAGTATTTAGAAAAGTCGTACTGTCCAGTCTGCAAAACCACCACTAATTCTAGTTTTTTTGTCATCCCAAAACGTTTATTTGTGGGTTGTGTGTGTGGTTTTGTGTGTTGGGGTGTGTTTGGGGGGTGTTTTTTTTTTTTTGTGTGTTTGTGTGTGTGTGTGGTGGGGGGGTTTTGTGGTGGTGGTGGTTGTGCGTCCCTGTGCGTATTTTTTGTGCGTGTATGAATGATGGAAAACCCCACAAGCATCGTTTGCGAAAGCGAAATGAGTGTAAAAACAAGTTATGTTAAGTTAAGAAATTTTACTTAGGAACAAATACTTTAAAAAAAACTTTTACACATTTATCAAATTTTAAACAAATATGAATTCCCCAAATAACCCAAAAATCAGAAAAAGTGATTTATTTCCAGTGGGCGGGCGCTTGTAACTATCGTTTTGAAATAATAACAAAATAACCAAAAAAAAATTTTAAATTTTTTAATCTTTTAAAAATTGGGGTGGGGGGGGGGGACAGACATATTAACACACCAACACTCATAAACAATTAAAACATTCACAAATGTATTTAAGTGCTTATTAAGTACAAAAAATAACTTACCTTTTAATTTTGGAATTGTAAACAAAATAAACCCCCAAAATTTTATGGGGGCCCCAACCTGGTGGGGGACGGGACGGTATTGGGCTGGTCTGGCTGCCCTACTTTCCAGGCTGTCTTGGTTTTAATTACGGGACGCAGTTTTTTGTGTTTTCACCTCCAGAAATTCCCACCCACCTGGACAGCTCTACCAAAGCTAGAAAAGGGGTTTTCCCTGCTAATCCGGGTACTACACCAACAAAACCGGGGGAAGGGCTGAACTGGAATATATCCAAGGGGAATGGGGAAAGGGGAGACAAGGGGGGCCCACGGAGGTTTTCCTGAACATAACCGGGGGAAGGTAGATCCAGGGGAAATGGGGAAGGAAAAAAATCGAAGGGGGACAGAGGGGCCCTAGACACAGGGCCCTGGGAAAGACGAGGAACTGGTTGCTGAGAACCTTGGGGAAGTGGGAAGGGGAATTTTGAGGGGACACGGGGACCCCTGGACCATAAACCGGGGAAAAAGCAAAAAACCCCACAGTAAGGGGGTTGGGCCCTTTAAAAGACAACCCACTGGCCCCCAAAGGGGGAAAGGTCTGGTAACTCAGAGTAATTCTGAGGGACAGTGGCGCAAAGTTTTTTTTAATCTGCATTAGGGTTTTATGACCACTGGATACCTTTGGGTAATTTGAAGTATTTTAAATGAAGGATACCATTTTTCAATTATATTTTAAATTTTATTATTATTATTGTTTATTATTTATAAAATAGTAAAAAAATGGTGTGAAAAAATAAGCCGAATTGGTCACACTACACAACATATATATCTTACCCCTCTGGTTTTTTTTTTTTTTGTTTTTTATGTTTTTTGCTCTTGTTTTTTTGCTTATCTCCATGGGGGAAATGAACAGAGTTTTTCCTCCGTAAGCTATGCGTGTCTAGGAGGCGACTAAATCCGGGGGGCAATAGGCTAGTAGCCCCTTCTGATAAACACTAAAAAAAAAGGAAAAAAAAAACTTTAAAAAGGGGTGTTTTTAAATTTCGGGATGTAATTCGGTGTAAAAAAGAAATGATTGCTAATGTTAAATGAAAAGAAAATTGGTGTCCTGGCCCTAAGCAAAAAAAGAAAGGGGTAGGGATTTAAAAGGTTACGTGAGGGGAACTGAGAGAGTTAAGCTAAGGAAGGTAGAAAATGTTGAAGGGTCAGTTATGGGGAGGAAAGGGGAAAATTTAAAAATTTTAAATTCAAGGGTTTTGTGGTTTAAATAAGGGCCGGATGTAAAAAAGTGAAAACATTAAAATGAAAAGTGGGTCATAATAAGTGTGGGTCATAATAAATGTGTATGCATTAAAAGGACAAAGGGTTTTTAAATACTTGAGTGCAGTTGAGGGGAGCAAAGTAACTTTATAAGGGGGTTTAGGGAAAAAAAGGGAAGCGGGGCTGAGTCCCCGGGACGGAAGTACAGTGTTTGCACTCTGAAGGGGGGTTTTGTTGCAGTTTTTTAACTGTTTAACGCTCTCCTCTGGCAAGACAGTAAAAGGAGTGAAGATGAAAGTTTTTTTTTTTTGGGCACCCCCTGCCTTTGGGGGGAATCGGCCGATTTTAAAAAAAAAAAGGGGGGAAACAGCTCTATTTTGAGAAAAATTTCAGAGAACCGACTTGAATAAATTAGACAATTAACTTTGGTCTTTGTTAGGAAAAGTTTTTAAAGGGGGAAAAATTTTTAAAAAATACCCCCGATTCAATGTTTAATTTATCGCTTTATTTTAAAAAGATTTTCAAAGATTCTTTTTCAGCAATAAAAAATGGTTACAAAAAAACAAAATTGTCAGAAAATTAAGGGGCGAAAAAAAGGGAAAATTTAAATTAATACAATTATATAAAATACAAGAAAAATTTAATTAAGGAAAAGTGATTGTTTATTAAGGGAATAAAAAAAACTAATTTTAACTGTGGTGTCCACTCATCAAACACTTAATAATTGTTGCCAAAGATAATTTGACATTGATGAAAAATGGTTATCCCATTAATGTAATTACAGTCTATAAAAAAGTACTATTTTATGTACCGCAGTGTTTGTAATTTTAATACGTGAACCAAGATAGGCGGAAATTTTTTGTTAATGAATGAGAGAAAGGGAGAATCTACATTTTTTCTAATCTGAAGCAGCTTTTTGTGTTTAATAAATCACTTCAACCTTAAAATAAAAGACAGTACATGAATTGAAAGGAAAAAAAATATGAGAAGTTTGACCAAATGGACATCTGAAAAATTTAAGATGTGAGGCAACATTTTTCTTAACAAAATACGATAAATCGTTAGAGGTAACTAAACTTGTCTAAATAGGGCCGGGTTTGGCATATTGGCCCCGACATATATGCAATAAGATCACAGTATACAAGTGATATCGCAGATGCAGGAACAGCCACGGTGAAAAGTAAAGTGAACTTTCAAGCGCTTTCTTGATTTCCCCACATTGTCAAGGAAAACTAAAAAAATAAAGGAATAGCAGCAGGTTAAATTTTAGGGTTAAACTTTAGCGAGATTAAACTTTAGGGTAAACATACAACCCTGAACGTTTTTTAATGATGCGGTGAGGGGTCCAGGACCTGTCAACACAACTTATATTCTACCCAAGGTTTAAGATTTTAACTTGTAAAAATTTTTATCTTAAAATGTTCCCAAATTTTACTAATTATAAATGGGTTAATTTTATTATCCTAAACTAATATTCCTATTAATTTGAAATTTTATTTTTAAGAAAACTTGATTCTATTTTATTTCTCTCAACCATTGGTTTGTTGATACAACTTTTTTGGCCTTTTGGAAGTCAATTAGATGGTTAAAATTACTCAAATGAATAATTAATGCATTAGACTCTTGTCCAATTCTAATGCTATATTTATCTTGTTGTAATCTTAGTTTGACTTTAATATTAAGTTTGATCTTAATAAACTTTATAAACGTTGCTTATGGGATTTCATAGACACGGGCCGACAGCCTTTTTTGATGGGAATTTTTAATCAAAGGTTTTTTTATTACTGTATCAAGATTTTTAAATGCAACTTTAATTTTAAAATTCGTAAGTAGAGAAGGTATATTTCATGGTAATGGAGAACCAACAAAAATTTAGTTGAATTAGGTGTTTGTCTTTTTTCGAATTGTAAAAGTATTTCAAACGATTTTTAAAAGATTTATCAGTAAAGTGAAAAACAAAAAGGCGAAAGACCGGACTGAACAATACACAAAAAAACCCACTACTATTACTACTACAATACCAGTTTTACCTCAGCTACTACTACTACTACTACTACTACTACTACTACTACTACTACTACTACTACTACTACTACTACTACTACCACTACTACAACTACTCTTCCCACCTCTCTTGTCGCGTCTCCGCCAGCTTGACTATACAATATAGTGGCTTATATTCTCCTTTCTGTAAAGGTCACTTTGTAAATAGTCCAAGTTGGACCGAAACGTCGTCGTAAGCTAGTCTCTCCTATGTGCGGGTTATTTGTATATCAATTAAATGTTTTGGGTATTTTAGATCATTGAAGATTTTTTGATCTATAAACTCTGGGCTGTAAATACGCAAAGTTCTCAAAAATATTGATGATAATACAGTTAGTTCAACTCTATCATGATGTGAAAAATTAGTTCCCTGATAATGTGAAATATCACGAAAGCTCTTGGAAGTTCACTATTCTTTTCACAGTGGTTTCCCCTTGCGCTCGGCGCGCGCCACACAAACACACACACACCGCACACACACACACACACACACACACACACCACAAAAACACACACATACATTTATAAAATATAAAATATATGTTGTGTGTGTGTGGTGTGTGGTGTGTGTGGGTGTGTGGTGTGGTGTTGTGTGTGTGGTGTGTGTGTGTGTGTGTGTGCGTGGTTGTGTCGATAAACAAAAAGGCTCAAGTTTTGTGAACGATATTTTTCAGTATAAAAATTCAATGTATAGTGACCAGAGATTTCCAATATCATTTTTAATCAGAAGAATTCACAAACATGTCTTGATTTTTTAGACCTCATGGAACTGTGTGATGGTTTTAACTGTTTCTCTCTGGAAAATTCTCTCCTTAAATAGGCTTTCGGCTAAGGATGGTTCCTCACTGGGAAAAACCTCTTAAGCCGAGCGGTTTTATCTCCATTGCCCCCTCTTCGTCAGGCACCTGTGCTATGTGGACTCCATTCTCATCATAACTCGGAGAGGGTTTGATGTCCCTGTACTCCAAAACAAGTTCACCCAGGTCGAGTCCTCCATTCAATTCTCACTCAAACAGGACGGCATTCACCAGCTCCTTGATGCTCTCACAGTCAAATCAAACCAAGTCTACGCTGTAACATCCTCCAGAACCCACCAAACTCGATCTGCGCCACTTTCACGCCATGACACCAAGACTGAAATAGGCCCTCTCATAGGCTTTTCCCTGCGTGCTCTCCGTAACTCCTTGAAAAATGTTCTTTCCTGGAAAAAGTCTTTTCTAAACTACACTACCCTCGTCATTTCAGCAGAGATTGCAGAAACTGTGAATATAAGATCATCAGGTCAACTAGACGAGACACCAAGAAAAGAAGATACATATCCCCCCTAACATTTCTCTTGTCAGACATGTCTCCATATTGTCTCCACCAAACCCAAAATTTCCCAAATACCCACCACGGGAAGGAAAATCAGAAGAGAAGTTTACAGTTAAATAATTCACAGAACTAATTTGATCAATGTAAGAATATAAGCAAAACAGGTAAGGGTTTAAATTAGATTAGTATACATTAGGTTAGAAGATTGACGTAATAACGGTAGAATTCCGATAGTATGTTAGGTAAAAAGACACGTGTGCAATTTCTGTGACATTTTATTGTGGCAACGTGTCGCTCTACAGGGGTTTGAAAGAAGCTTGACGAAGCTCCTGAAACAAAGTCACATTGTTCAGACTGTGGAACAGGCTCTTCTCCAGGCTGAGGGACTGGCAACATCAAATCTATGTCTTCAAGGTGATGGACTGATTACATCGTCTTCACATCTCTACGCTCCTGCCTACTTTCGTACTCGACTGAAGAACCCTACTGTGTAGGCGAAACGTTTCGGATTAAAGATGCCTAACTGTTGCCTTTTGCGTCTTACTTACCAACATAAGAACATACTTGACAATTCTTCTCAACCTAAAACCATTAACAAAAAAATTTTTCCCACCCCTTTTCATTGCTACCCAAGGAATAAGCTTTTGAAAACATTATTACTCACGTGCAACTCCTACTCAATCCAGCCCCTTCACTCATAACAAGAGATCACTCATAGGCGATCTAAAACAAAGCTGAAATGCTCCAAAGTAAACATGAAGGTTGTCTTCTCATGTAGAAATAACTCAGACGAACACTGCAATAGTCTTACTGACCCAACTGAAGGAGACCCCACGTTTACCACTTGACTTTCCATTTATTGTGTTTCCTTAAATATACTTACCCTCCCTCTCCAGCTTCATCTGTTTGTGACCTGATGAAGCTCACAGCGAAGTTTTTTTTTTTTTTTAGACGAAGAATCGCTTATACTGCATTTGTTTCTGTTTGACCAAGGTCTCTCGTAAGTTATGCGTCTCAGTTCTGTTAGGTAAAAGGATACAAGTGTAAAAATAATGTGACAGTTTATTGTGGCAAATTTGTTGCAATGGTGTCCTTTTTACCCTAACATATTGTCAGTAATTCTAGCAACATTGTTATTGGTCCCTTTCTGGTTTTCCTGCTTTAGAATTAAGGAGCTAGTTTGAAAGCCCTGAAATTACGACATTAAGAGATGTAGAGTGAGAGGAGATATCAAGGTTGTATACAAGGATGTATGAAGATATCCACCCCAACAATATTTAGTAAAAGGACACATGCGGTTAATGTGACATTTTATTGCGGCAACGTGGAAACATTGCCACGATAAAATGTCACATTAGTTGCAGCTGTGTCCTTTTATCTAACGTTTTGTCGGTAATTTTATCATGCTGCTAGTATTTAGTAAGAAGCAAAATAACTGCTGACAGCTTGATAAAAAAAGACACATAAATCACATAGCTATGTTTCTTTGTGGAACTTGTGCCTGCGCAATAGGCATTTTAAATCGAAACAGAGGTTTAATAAATACTGGAGACAGAGGAGGCAATGCAGAGGTAGTTTGAGGTGTCACTTCCTCAGTTGAAAAGTGTTCAGGACCTTCAATTTGAAAAGTACTCAGTTGCTCGGCCTAAAAACAAGGCATGTAGGGCGAAGACATTTGCACTGGAGCGGAAGCGAGGTTTTAACCTCTGTGTGGGGCAGCGCAGTAGTGCACCTCTGTGAAAGTTGGTCCAACGCAAATTGCTGTTTAATGATGGAAATTGCGGAAGATATCTCTGTGCCAAAATACCAGATGGTGGTAGTTTACTGTGGTGGGGTGGTGGTGGTGGGTTTTTGATTGTGGTGAAGGTGGTGGTGGTAATGGTTTTGGTGAAGAATGGTAGCACGAAAGTGGCAGAGGCATTTATATCTGTAGTATGGTGTAGGTGGCAGTGGTAGTTATGGTTTTAAATGTGGTTGTGGTTGTGGTAGTTGTGGTGGTTGTGGTGATGGTAGTTGTGATAGTGATAGTATACTACCGCCACTATCATATTAGTTGTGGTGCTAATGATAGTTATATTTGTAATTGTGGTGGTTAGAGCGTTGGTTGTTAGGGTGGTTGAAACAAGGCGCTATGTTAGAAAAAACCTTTCGGTTCGAGGTCAAAATGTTTCTAACAAAATATGCCCTAGTGTGTTTGCTCACTTGTCTTTATTAAACCTCTTTCTGTATCAATTAACAAGGTTTATACCGGTGAAGGTGGCGGTGTTTACACTGCAAAGTACGTACTCACATTTCTCACCAAAGTATCTCAGATCTCCCTCTAAAGTTTTTTCAGATTCTACATACGTTTTCAGATCTCTGACTAATGTTCTCAGATATCCCGCTCAACAAACGTGCTCACATCTTCCTCTGAATACCGCAGTCACATAACCCGTTAAACAAACTTATTACATCTCCCGCGAAACATTCTCAGTTTTCCAGCACAAAGCTTCAAGTCTCCACGCCAAACAAAACGTTTTAAGATGATCCGCAAAAACACGTTTTCAACTCTCAGGCTAAACGTTCTCAGATCTCAGGCTAAAATACATTTTCCTCAGTTCCTCCGTTAAAAAAAAAAACACCAGGGGCACAAAAATTTCCGGGGAAAAGAGCTGTCTGGAAGATAAAATATTACACAGTCTGTTTTGGTGTTACTCTGAACCTCTCTATAAAGGCGAAAATTATTTACTACTGCTGCCTGGTCGAAAAGAAACATTTCTTCACACACATACACACACACACAAACACTGACAGTCTGCCAAACTGACAGTCTCTATCATCTTCCCATCACGGGACAGTATCATCTGCCATCACTGACAGTCTATCATCTGTCATCACTGACAGTCTATCATCTACAATCACTAACAGTCTCTCTATCATCTGCCATCACTGACAGTTCTCTCCATCACCTGGATAGGCTGACCGTGAGGATCCTACAGGAAAAAGTAAATGATATATTGAAAGAGCAATAAAAAATGGAGGGAGTGAAGGTCGTTGGCAATACATAGATATAATAAAAGCTCTTCCAAACAGATTGGAGGGGAACAGTAAAAAAAAAAAAATTATACGATCTAGGGAAATGTGTATAATGGCAGGGGAGAGATAACATGAAATAAGAGAGACACCTCTAGCAGAAAAAAGAGCTCAAAGACTGAAAGAGCAAATGAAAATGGTGAATGTTATATTTTGCCCACAATTTTCCATTATGCACACTAGAGGTACTAAATAAATGTCAGGAGCAAAGGAATCACGAACAGACAAGGGAGATTTTTTTTTTTTTTGGGGGGGGTGGGCAAAAATTTTTATAAGTAGATCAAGAGGCACAAGAGTGATAAAAGAGACAGTAATGGAATTAGTGACAACAGAGAAGGCAGTCTTTAGGAGAAAACAATACGAGGAAGAAAGAGACAGGTCTCTCATGATCTACGGACTTGAGGCTGACGGTAGATTAAGAAGCAACATGATTGACTTGAGGCTGACGGTAGATTAAGAAGCGACATGATTGACTTGAGGCTGACGGTAGATTAAGAGGCAACATGATTGACTTGAGGCTGACGGTGGATCAAAAGCAACATGAGAGGAGAAGCAACGTGAGATAATATTGATCATTCAATTTATACGGAAGATGGAAAATATTCAGAAGATTAGGCATTACACTGGGAAAAGCCCCGCTTGATCAAACTAACCGTTTGCTATAACACCTTTAAAAAGAACTTGAGACAATTTTCTTATCTGAAGTACAAGCTAGTGTGTATATCTGGACTGAGACAGACTGGAAAAGGAAGGAACTATCGAAGGAGCATGTAAAAAATGCTAGATGCTATAAAAGAAAGAAGAGGGGTTAAAAAGATGAGGGAACATCCAAAATCAAGAAATCTTTCAAGGCTCAATCCTATGTTTATCTCTCAGTTAGCCTAATTAAAGGTGTATCTTCTTTCACAGAACTACCAATAACTCTTTATCCTATCTACTACTACCCCAATGAAAATAAATCACTTTGTCTGACTTTATTGGGTTATCCTAGGTACCTGATACATGTTACTATATATGATGATTGTACTTATGTGTACCAGTACCTAAGTAAACTTACCGACAACTTTCACTCTGGACCCGCCCTATGTGGCAATGAGCACTTTAACCCCAGAAGCCCTTCTCCTACTCTTTACCGATTAGAAACTAATATAGATCCTGGACACCAGAAATCATAGCTTAGTAAGGAAGATGGTACAGGGTATCATATACAAATACTGAAGAATTATCAAAAGTGAGGAAATGAAAGAATCGATATTAAAGACAAACTAGACATTACAGCTCTCACAAATACAAAACTAACTGAAATGATAAAGGATGCCATTTTCTCAACAGGATTTCAAGTAGTAAGGGAAAAAAAAAAAAAAAAAATATTGAAAGTGGCGTTTAAAGAGATGTGTGGAATAAACAGAAAAAGTTGAATGGCAATATGGTGGGGAAAATTAAGAAACGTTCAAAAGCAGAAATAACTGAACTACAACCAACTTTAAGTAGTAACTGACCAAGAAGACAACAAAGCAGTGGTTGACATCGTGACGGAAGCATCAAGAAGCGTTCATGTGGTAAAAGAAAAGCTGTTGATAATGGAAGATTTCTCAAAATGAGAAATAGACCAGATGAGCTTATATCCACATGGGGAATCAGGGATGCTAAGATGTTGGATGTTGTGATGAAAATCTTTGTGTCAGTTTCTCAAGGACACAGAAGAGAATTGGGGACGAACCAACAAAACTGGATCTAGTATTTATCATAAATGTATCTAATAAGGACGATTTAGAATGATAGGCCTCTGGGTGCTAGCATCCTAACAATACCGAATTTCTTACAACTTATGGAAGCAAACAATGAGGGATGCATAGCAGATGGACATCAGGAGAAATCAGATTACAGAAGACACTTATAATCCTAAACGAAGAACGATGGAAAGCGAACTTCAAAGAAAGTCAGTGAACAGGATGGACTACCTAGCAGGTAAACTGGCAAAACATAATTGGGATCATGGTTCAACCAAAGATGGAGAAAGGAAAGCAAAAGTGTAGGAGAAAAGGCAATGCTTTAGAGAAAACAGACAAGAGAGAAGTGAGCAGAAGGCCCATAAACGAAAATGCAAGGGTGAGAAGAAAAGCTGAAACACGATTTGAGAATGACATAGAGACAAAGGTTAAGGGTGAAACTGTTTCAAAGTCATACCGAAAGAATGGCGACAGTAAAGACCAGGAAATAGGACTGAAGGAGAAAGACTGAAGGAGAGTTCACGGAAAACTCAAGAAAAATGGCAAGGAAACCTGTGAGGAACTGAACGAATAATTTAAAAAGGCATTCTCAGTGAACACAAGATTAACACCAGAGTGTTAAAGAGAAAGGGTACACCAACGGGTACCAGACATCATGCACACAATGGGGGAGAAGGTTAAGAAACTTTTATGGTGAGCAGAATACATCAAACACGATGGGAACTGATAAGGTGTCACTATGTATTCTACGAGAGGCAGCAGAAGCACTGAGCCACTAGCTAAAATTTACAGGTCAATAGATACGGGATTGTTACAAGGGACATGAAAAAATTAAAAGTTGTCTCAACATTTAAGATATAAGGCAGAATGTATGTGTTAATCACACTAGAAGTTACAGACACGTGTGAGTCATAGGGATGTCAGGAAGTATTTATTCAGCTTCAGAGTGATGATTAAGTGGAATGAAATTGATGAAGGGAGGCTCCATGCATAATTTTAGGAATAGCTATGACAGGGCCCACCTGGACAGTAGGGAGTAAGTGCAGCAAGCGGTAGGACAATATGCAGAGCTCAAAGCTAAGACTCGACTCCTGCAATCACAGGTAGATGAGGTGTGCA
>NW_026472665.1:0-10282 GCF_026875155.1 Cherax quadricarinatus
GTGTACACTGTTTTTTCTAATCCTCTGATTCAAAAACCATCCAATCTTTTACTAGAATCGCCAGTATTTTCACAGCCTACTTAAGTATAGTTCTCACCGCTACGATACACATTGCGTCAGTGTTTGCCTCTTCTATAATAGAGGGTCCTGATTCCCATAGTGCATTACTGCTCTCTAGAAATGTGACTCCCCTCATTCTATCGTGTTTCGTATTTAACTTTGGCTATGCAGTATTTCTAGCAAACCCGTAGATGTCGTTTGGTCCTTGGACATGTTGATATTAGGGGCAACGAGGAAGGAGCTCCATCACTTGGTCAGTTTTCCATGACCTCCCAATTTTCCACAGAGGTTTCTTTTTCGGAGTACTTTTCAGTGATCTCTCGACAACTCTGCAACAGGTAGCAACAACTTTGGTCTTAGTTTGAACCACAACAAATTGTTTCTGTCTGCCCCATTTAAGATTCTCACCATCTTCCCACCAATGTCGTTTTTGGGAGACAACATTCTCTATTATGCGGGGCCACACACACCTCACCACAGACACATTATGGAAAATTGCCCAGTTAACGTTCTGCAAGGACAGTCAGATGGGCAGCAGGATTCACCTCTGACGTCTCAACCTATTTATTATATTGGACTCCTCACTGAAAGTCTCGCCTTTGAACTTTTAATGGAAACTTATCTATTGCAACACTTTGATTGGTTTATTGTTGCTCTTTCACTCTCATCCCCACTTACCCCTAACCTTTGTAGGTGAGAGTCTCCTTCGACCAGAGATTAGTGTTTGTGAATATTTCGCCTGTTCTGCGAATTCTAAACATTGTAAAAATCTCTCGTTGTTTGATGCATGCAGAGGATGAGATGAAATAACTAACACCACATGCCTGAATGCTGGCTGCCTTGGATCTAGCGTTGGCTGGTCGCCAAGGTATTGGTCCAGTGTGGTACGATGATTAAAGCACTGCGTATCTTGTCCCAAGATTCGTACGTTCGAGTCTCCTTCGACCAGATATATATATATATATATATATATATATATATATATATATAATATATATATATATATATATATATATATATATATACAACAAGGATCTATCTTTTCACCAATCTTCAACACCAAGGCCAATTTTGTCAAGATACAACACTTGCCCCCATATCAAGAAAAGCGAGAACACAGTTTCTATGCCACAAGACGGGCAGCAAACAGTAACTACACTCTGTATCCTTCTCACTATCCCTATCGGAGACCATTCAGCACAATAATATGATTGAAATTAAGTTAACTGACCAAATGAAATCACTGACCAACAGCCGGTTCGAACTTCATCCTGTTCAATACATGTTTCATAACAAGAAACTATAAAGGTATTGCTGGGGATGTCTCTTAAGTTAGCTATGGGAGGTAAAAGCTGTTAGCTAGTAAATGAAGGAAGGAGCTCTTTAACCCTGTTAAAGCCCTTGTGAAGGCATTCTCAGCTCTGTAACAATTTCAGACAGTATTACCAGGCTGGCTCCTCCTCAGGAAAATTAATGATAGATAAAGAAATAATTCACAAAGATAAACACTTTATTATTTAGTAATGCAAAAGATAAAACATTGAAATATGAAGGTGTATCCTACTTGAAAGAAAAATGAAAATGAAATGAAAAAATGACATTTGAATTCAACGCTAATATGTACAGTTATACTGGAGTGTCTGGTGGAGGTTGACACTGTCTTGTAGAAATTGTAACCGTTGATGTGGGGGGGTAGGGTCACAGGTGTTGGTGACAACCCAACGACTAGTTCTTCAGAGAGTCTATAGCCTTGAATACGTCCAGATGACAGGAACTCAGTTCTTTACCACTACAAAGAGAGGGTAGTGTCCTGTACATTAATCAGGTAGGTAGATCATAAATGACGTCTCATGGCTGTTCAGTCCGTCTCCTTCAACACTTCTCGTTGGTTGGCAGGTGACCCGATCTGTCATTCCAAGCTGGAAAGAGAGACAGGTTACCCACTGCTTAAGATATCACTCTCCATGATAAGTGTAAGATACTTAAAAAAGGTGGTGATTATCAAAAAGTCTTATGTGGAGCTTAAAACTGAAAGGACAATGTTTAAAAAATGAATCTTTGAACCAATATCCACTAGAATAGGAGCAGAGGCTTTTACTTACAGTTGTGCTGGGAGCTGTGAGTCCAGTGATTACTGTTTGGCCGGAGCCTTTCGGGGTGGAGAAAGGGGGAGGGGATAGCGGGAGCTACACTGACCCTACCTTAACAAGCAGCCGGCAATCAAACTATCGTTACCATATACTCGCTCGCTACTCCTATCTGTTGAACTTTTCCCTCACAGCCCTTGTATAAATATAGGAAAAAATTAGCAAATCAAAGATCAGTAGAGAAAGAGAAGTATCAGTAGGAGTAAAGAAAGAGTGGGGAAATGTAGAATGAAAGAGCGAGAGAAAGTGTGCAAGTTGAAAAGCAGCGAAAATAAGGAGAACAAGTGTGTGAGAGAGTGGAAAGTTAGCAAGGGAATGAAAAAACAGTGAGATGTAAAGGAAGACGATAATAATGAAAGAGAAAGAAAACAAAGAGCCGGAAATAGCAAGAGGCCGAAAGAAAACAAAAGGAAACGAGAGAAGAGAGGAGATGAAGTACTAATGATGAAAAAGAATGAGCAAGGGAATTGAACCATGATAAAAAAAGAGTGTTAACGATAGAACAAAAAGCACTTTTTAACTAGACATTATCCATATGTCAGAAAAAGAGGAAAACAAAGATCTGGAGGGAAAAGCCAAAAAAGCTTTAGTAAAAACAAAATAAAATCGCATATTTTAAATACCGAAACAAAGGGGAAAAAAAATAGAGATCAAAATGAGATGAGAAGAACTGAAAGTGAAGAAGGAAAGAAAAAAAAAGTGAAAGCATAACACGACTAAAACGGGGGCGGCAAAAAGACAACTGGTGAAGAAAACAAAGGGGCCATGATTTTCTCATGACTATTTGGGGGTTAAACAATTGTGCCCCCCCCTGACCCCCATGGCCCCAACCCCATACCCCTGGGAAGGAAAAGTGAGCAATGATCATCCCACCCCCGGTTTTTACTGCCATCCCCAATATTGCCCTTGAATATTCTCCTAACCAATTAAAATTTTTTTTTTTTTTAAATACAGCTTTTTTTTTTGAAGTTCGGTTTTTGTTTTTTTCGAACTTACGAATAGTTTAACATTGTAATTTCATATTTTTAGCAATGTAAGTTTTTTTATAATGAATTTATTTACTTTTTATTTAAAAAACTCGCCGTTTCCCACCGAGGAAGGGTGACCCAAAAAGAAAACCATTTTCATCTTTCACTCCGCCCCACTGTCTTGCAAGAAGCGGATAGCATTCATTAAAATACCGAAAAATACAAAAACCCCCTTCAGAGTGCAGTTAATCTTCCCACCCCCGGGGGAATCAAGTCTGGTAATCTTTTTCCCCCCAAACCCCTTCTAAACATCTTGACTCTTACTCCAACAGCATTCAAGTCAAAAAGCATTCGTCTCCACTCCTTCTAGCACGCTCACACCGCTTTCTGAAAGCCAAACCCTTTCCACACAAAACCCCACCAAAATTTTTGGACGACCCCCCCGCCGGGCCCCCCCCCCCGGTTTTTTTTTTCCCAATTTTTCTCCCCCTTTTTCATATATAATCCCAACTTTTAACCCAATCCCCCTACTTTTTGCCCATTCCCAAACCAAAATTTTCCCCCTATAAAACCTTCCCATCTTTTTGTATATTTCCCCGGAAAAATTCTTTTTTTCACAAAACCCTTTCCCCCCCTACCTAAAAAACCCATTTAATCTTTTATAACCCTTGCTACGGCTCCATCCCAATACTAAACTTTTATTTGTTTTCCCCCCATTTTCCCCAAAATTTTTTTTTTTTCCCCCTTTTTCCCCTTTTTTCCCGTTACCGTTATTCCAAAAATTATTTTTTTTCCCCCCTTTTTTATTTTTAAAAAAAAGGGCCCCAAAATACTTCCCCTTTTTAAAATTGCCGCACGGGATGAATTTTTCCCAAGGGTTTCACAAAAAGGGGGTTTACTGGGGTACCCATTCATTTCCACAAATGGAGGCCCTCGCAACAAATCCCCAATAACCAAAAACCCCCCCCCCCCCCCCCTCAAAAAAAAAACCCCCCCTAATTTATTAAAGAAAAAAGGATTTTTTTAAAAATTAATTTTTACAGGGTAATTTTAAAAAAAAAACAGTTTTTAAAAAAGTTCTAAGTAAAGTCTAGTTAAAATTTCTAATTCAGGGGAAAAAATATAATTTTCGGAAAATTTTTATTTCCAAATCCCTACCAATCGCACCTTAATTATTTTCTTTTTGTTACTGTGATCTTATTTTCCGGGTTTTTATCTTTAACCCAAAAACAAAAAAAAAATTTTTTTTTAAAAAAAAAGGGTTTAATCCCCGTTGAAACCTTTTCCGCGGAAAAAGGGTTTTTTTTAATAGGTTAAAATTTTAAAATCGAAAACCCGCCCCTGAAATTTCCCCTGTACCTGTAACCCAATATTTCACAAAAGGCATTCTCCGAAATTGTTTTAATTAAAACCTTTTTCCATTTTTTTTTTTTTAAAATTTCAGGGGGGAATTTAAAATTTGGGAAACCTACTCCGGACTCGAAATGGGTATCTTTTTTTTATTGAATCCCTCGTCAATATTTTGAAGCCAATCAGAAGAAACTCTTACGTATTAAATAAAAATGAATATTGCAATTTTTTTAAAAAAAATTGGAAAAATTTGGGTCGTTCCATCGATCAGTCCGTTAGACTTGTCTTCAGAAAACAACCCCAAGGTGAGAATTTGAATAAATTTCCTGCGAACAACAAAAATCTTAATAGTATTCCTGCCAGGAAGTGCAGCAACCATTAACTACTGAAGGCTTTAAAAAGGACGTAAAGTGATATTTTTAACGGATTTAAAAACGCGGATAAAAATTCATCATTAACACATGGAGGGGTTTAAAAGTTTTAACCTACTTTTTTTTTCACTCGCAGTCGAATTGGGGGCTGCCCCTTTTCTTGAAACTCTTGGGCAGAACCAGCATGTGAAGACCCCGTTCTTCCGGTCGAGCTCCACATAAAGGTAAAAAAAATTTAAAAATTTTTAAAAGCCGATGGACAATCTTTTTGGGTTTTTATAAACGAAATAAAACAAAGTTGGAGAAAAAAAAAAAAGAAGAAAAGTGAATAAAAACCCGGTTAAATTCGCTGCCTGACCATGGGTGGGGTTGTTCTCGGCCCCCCTTGCTGTCTTCAGGCGAGCTCCCTTAGTTCACAACAACCATTGAGTAGGGGGAGGACGTGCGCTGTCATTGGGTTTCAACATGGCGGAACATCAGACGGAGAGTAAAATATATCTGCTAGAGGGGTTTTGTGGTACGTTAAGTGGAGATCGAGAAGTCCTTCTCCCTAACTATGGGGGATACATATGGATTCCCAACGGGGAATTGTATGGCGTCCCCTTAATGGTTCAACAAGAATCTTTGAAAAATTTTTCCGAGCAAATTTCTACAAAGAATTGTCAGTTACCACGATACGCATGAGTTAAATTTCAACGAGGATTTTTGTTACGACGTCTCAAAGTATTCACATGGGAAAGGTACGGAATGCCCCTTCAGGCTACGGTTTTTTGGCCGCGGGATTTTTTTTTCGAATTTTGGGGAAGTGCATTTCTGCAACAATGGGGGTGGGAGGGATGGTCCTATAAAGGAAGCCGGAAGGGCATCCTTGTTACGATGATGGTTGTAGAACACGGTTTATGTGTACTATGTGGGCACCGGAAAACATTCTAGTAGCTCTTAGACACATGCACCCCAGTGCCAGGGGGGGGGTTTCTCGAATTCTCACCTCCTTTTGGATTCAACGTCATGTAATTTGGTCCCGGGCTCTGATGCTCGGAGGCCGGGGAATGCCTCTGGGGAAAGAGGTCCCGGGGGGTGGCGGGGGCGGAGACATTTCCTCTCCCGGGGGCGTGGGGGAGTTGAAGTGACATCTGGGAGACTTTCGCCCCAAAAATTTTCAACCCGGGATGGGTTATTGGCAATGTGATAAAGGGTTTTTTTGGATGAGGGGGAACCCTTGCAAAGGTGCCCTCAGTTCTGTGAAGCGGGAACTTGGAGGGACAACAAATTGTTGAGGAAGCTTGATAAGTTTGGGCGGGCAGGGGTGGCCGTGGGGGTACACCAGGAGGTTTTGTCTGAGGGTGATATTGTGTAAGTGTGAGTTCAGGAAACAAAACTGCGGCATCAAGATAGTGGGTCATTCCCCCCGGGAAAGGGCCCGGGGGAAGAATCGGGGCAGGGGTTTGGGGGAGCCGAGGCACATGTGGTAAGGGGGCCCGAGTTGAAAATTGGGAAAGGAGGGGGGGGTGACTGCACAGGAAACCGAGTGGCAAAGGAACCAATATGAAAAGTGCAGGGGGTAAATCCCAGGGCATAGGGGAAAGCCGCCCCTTCGTAATTTTCAGATGTGTATGCAAATGAAAGGACTTAAACTGAGGTCAAGAAAGTTTTTTTGGGGTGGTTTTTAAGGCGGTTTGATGTTTAAAATTCTTTTTGGGCTAATCACAGGGGTGGTTTGTGTTGGGGTGAAAAGGTATCGGATGTATGAACCGTGGGTTTTCAAATTTAAAAAGGGGGGGGCTTGCGGTAAAGGGACCAGCCCCTTGCGTGTATCGGGGTTTGGGAAAGGGGGGGGGAGGATCGTGAGGGTGGTGGGGTCTGGGTGGAGTCGAGTTAGTTTTTGTGGGGGTTTACATGCCGCAACGTAATATCAGGGTAAAATAGATTTTGTCAGAGAGGGATTGCGTATCACTGAGAGGTTTTCCGCTATAACAGTAATGGAGGTGATTGGAATTGTTGATTAGGGTGGGTGTCGAACCGAGAGGGGCGGGTTGTGTGTGAGTGGCTGAGGGAATAATTTTCGAGTTTGGGGTGTTGATGTGTGGGGGGGGGGTTCCTATGGAGCAAGTTCGCCCCCAGGGGGTTGAAGGCGATTTGACAGAATTTATATAAGCAGGGTATAGTTTGTGAGGGGCAAACCCTTTTTGTGGGGTTTCGGTCACGGGCGGTAATAGCAGATTGATGGGATGGAGGGTGCGTATTTTTTCTGGGTACTGGAAAAAAAATGTAAGGTTCTTTAAGGAGGAGGGGGAGGGGCCTTTTTTCAGGATTGGTGGTTGCCCTTTTTTGGGGGTAGGGAAAAGGAGAAGATTGAGATGGTGGAAATCAGGAAAACCCGGAATAGCAATTTTTTTTAAGGGTTAGGGACGGAGGGGCGAGGTGGCGTTTTTTGGGTTGCAAAATTATCTGGGGGGACAGTTCAAGATTGTTATGTTGGGGGAGGGGAGGAGGGGTGATAGGACAGATGGGAGTAGAATAGCTGAATTACCAAGATAGGTTTGAGCAATTTGGGTTAGGGGGGGTTGAGGTGTTTTGTGGGGTGATAAAAACCCTCTGGGTATGTTTTACGTAAATTTCGGGACCGACAGGGGTTAACCACCATTCTAAACAATTGGAGACAAGCCCCGGGGTGGGGGGGTATCCAGTGGGGGGCGGTCCTATCCAATTTCGGAAAGTAGAGTCCTATCTGTATTTTTTTAGGGAAATGGGAGTTGGGGGGGGGGGGTTCCGGGGAGGGTTTTTTGAAAGGGGGGTTCCATAGCTTTTAAGTGAGCAGGATAGAGTGGGTTTGGGGTTTGGTATAAGTGGTTTGAGGTGGAAGGGCAGTTTTTTTGGGTGAGTACCCCGGGGAAAAAACCCCCGGGGTAGAAAGGGTTACCAAATGATTTTTATGAGCACATTGGGGGTATTAGGCGTGTTTTGTTAGGCTATGGACCTATGTTAACAGTGGGAAATTGGGAATCGCAAAGTACGGGTGTCATAGTTTTGGGGGCCAAAGAAGGGGGGGGGGGGGGGGGGGGGAGGTTGAGTGCTTACCGTGCAATTCTTTGGGCGCTGATTACAAGGTTTTTGCGAAAATTTTGGGTAATAGACTGAAGAAGGCATGGGTCGGGGTACAGGGGACAGTTTTGGTATCCCCGGGGGGGGGTTGCGGGTAGGGGATGGTCGATTTGGGATTTCCTTTAGGGTAGAATAAGGAGGTATTCTAGGTCTGGATTGGGAAAAAGCTATATTTGTGGTAGGGAATTTTTTTATTGAAGTATGGGGAAATGGTTTTGGGGAGGGGTGGGGGGATGGGTGAGGACTTTGTATAGAAGCATCAATGAGAGTACATAAATGGGGGTTGGGGGAGTTCAGTAAACAGGGAATTTAAAAAAAAAAATGTATAAAAAAAAAGAATGCAAACCTTTTAGGCGGTTTGGTATTAATTGGGGAGAGTGGGGGGATATTGGGGAATATTTTTTTGGTTATGTTTGGGAAAACTGGGTTTACTTAAAAGAGATTGAATTTAAAAAAGTGGAAGGGTAATTGGATTTTTGGGGAAAGCTACTGGGGTGAGAGTTTAAAAAGCAGAAATCCGGTTTTTTTGGAGGAGGCGCTTGGGAGGGGGACCTTGGGGGGGGATTTGGTTGGATAAAAGTAGATAGGCTAAAGATTTGGGGATTTTATTTTGGCAGATGACGGGGAAGAGGAGGGTTAATTCAGAAATGGAATGGACGAGCTTTTTAGTAGGCTGAGGGGTCTAAGGGGCCGGGGGTGTAACCTTGCATCAAAGGTTGGGGGTAAATACGCTGATTTTTATAAGGTGTGGGGGTGGCGGGAAATTTTCCCATTAAAAAAAGTCAGGGTATTATAAATGCAAAGAAGGGGTTTTAAAGGGATGGTGGGGCTATGGGGGGGCGTGGGTTGGGGAAAGATGTAGTAAGGACTGCGTAAGGCAGGGAGGACGGGATTGATTGCATTAGGGGCAGGGTTGAAGGCGCTTTTTTTGTGAAGCAGAGGGTTATTCGGGCAGGGGGGAAAAGGGGTTTTGGGGGGGGAGGTGATGGGGGATTCCGCAAAGGTGGGGTTGGGAGGGACTTAGTGGGTGTGAAGACATGTTGCGGTTTTTTGTTTTAAAAGGGATGCAATGTTAAAAAACTCAAGTAAAACGGTTTGGGGTGGGGCCCTGTCAGGGAATTAATGCAAGGGATGGCGGTATCCCCCCATATGATTGGGGAGGATAGGGGGGAATTTTGGGGGGTTTCCCTGTCAATTTTTTTGTTTTGGGGCGGGTTTTCCCGTCACATTTTTTTGTTTTTGGACGGGGTTCCCGTACATTCATTTTTTTGACGGGGTTTCCCCCGCACATTTCATGTTCTAGGGAAGGGGGGTTTCCCGTCACTTTTTTTTGTTTTGGACGGGTTTTCCCCGTAAAATTTTATTGTTCTTGGCGGGTTTCCCGTCACATTTCATTGTTCTGGGCGGGGTTTTCCCGTCACATTTCTTGTTCTGGACGGGTTTCCCTGTCACATTTCATTGTTCTGGACGGGTTTCCCTGTCACATTTCGTTGTTCTGGACGGGTTTCCCTGTCACATTTCGTTGTTCTGGACGGGTTTCCCCGTCACATTTTGTTGTTTGGACGGGTTTCCCTGTCACATTTCGTTGTTCTGGACGGGTTTCCCTGTCACATTTCGTTGTTCTGGACGGGTTTCCCTGTCACATTTCGTTGTTCTGGACGGGTTTCCCTTTTCAATTTCGTTGTTTTTGGAGGGGTTTTCCCTGTCACATTTCGTTGTTTGGGGGGTTTCCCTGCACATTTGTTGTTCGGACGGGTTTCCCGTCACATTTCATTGTTCTGGGCGGTTTTTCCCCTTTTACATTTCGTTTGTTCTGGACGGGTTTCCCTGTACATTTCATTGTATTTTGGCGGGTTTTTTCCCGTCACTTTCTTGTTCTGGAGGGTTTCCCTGTCACATTTTATTGTTCTGGACGGGGTTTCCCCGTCACATTTCATTGTTCTGGACGGGGGTTTCCCGTCACATTTCATTGTTTTGGGGGGTTTCCCTGCAAAATTTTATTGTTTGGCGGGTTTCCCTGTCACATTTCGTTTTTCTGGGGGGTTTTCCCTTCACCCTTTTCCTTGTTCTGGACGGGTTTCCTGTCACATTTTTGTTCTGGACGGGGTTTCCCCTGTCAACCCCTTTTATTGTTCTGGACGGGTTTCCCCTGTCACATTTCATTGTTTGGGGGGGTTTTTTCCCCCTCACATTTCATTGTTTGGACGGGGTTTTCCCCCGTCCATTTTATTGTTCTGGACGGGGTTTCCCGTCACATTTCATTGTTTGGACGGGTTTCCCTGTC
>NW_026472666.1:0-10692 GCF_026875155.1 Cherax quadricarinatus
ACAAAAATTTCCCTTTTTTTTTTTATGTATTAGTTCAAAAAGATATAATATTTTTTAAAAATTTTTCCAGGCAATTCAACTTACTCTGCCGCACAAGTTCACAATAAACTTAGGCTAATAAAAAAAACATTCCCGGGGCCCCGTACCCTCAATCTTAAAAAAACCCAAAACCCTGGCAAAAGACACTTCAGAAAGCCACCCCCCCCACCCCCTGACCCCATGCTTCTGATTAAAAAAAAAAACCAAACTCACTTCCTTCCATGCTCAAGTTCGTACCTGACGTCGAAAGTCAAAACCCGTCTCAAACCAAAAGCACCAGTTCACCCCCCCTACCCCCCCCCCTTATTCCTAACGATTTTACCCCATATCTCCCCCACACACTTTTTTCCACCTTCCATCCTCCAAAAAGTCTAAAAAAAAAAACAAGAATCCCCATTTTGGGAGAACCAGCCCAATCCCTCTAAACTCCCCCCCAAACCCCAAACATTACACCACCGACAGATTCGAAAACCCCAAAGGGGGAAAATATTTCCCCACAACCTCCTAAGTAGCCTATTTCTGCATACTGTCGATCACACTGCCGCAAGCGCCCGCCCCCTCTTTCACCCCCCCCTCCCGCATGCCCAAAAGACACATAAAAAAAATCTCCCACAACATACATCACTGCCCCCCGAATGTCCTTGGAAACCCTCCCAATCAAAATGCAAAGCCCTCAAAGTCGAAATGTTTCTCCCCCCCCCTGCCACTTACCAGAATCTCGCTCCCGCCCTTACTAAACCCAAGTTTTCACAAAAATATATGGCAGAAAACCCGTCTCCTTTCCTCCAAGCAAAAAAGGGCCCGCCCTACATAACCCATTTATTAGCACTGACTTTTGCTAGAATTCCCATAAAGAATCTATCCCCTTCAGAACTCTTGGTTTTAATCTGATCTTCCGAAAGTCTTCCCCAAATGCCCCCCCAATCATAAGGGGGATTGCACCCCTGTATACTGTACCCGCCAACCTGTCCCCCCAGCCTACTTCCCTTACTTTTTTTGCTTCCCTTACTGCCAAAAATTTTCGCACCATACTTCACACTCCAGTGGGCCCTTTTCCCCTTCCACCTTTTTTTGACATCCTTCATGACCCCCCACCCCTTTCCCCCTCTCCCCTCCCCCCTAAGTATGTGCTTCACATACACGCTTCACTCGTGTGCCAAAGGTATAAGACCCAGCCCCCCCTGCCGCACCCCCATCATCACCCCCTTTCCTTCCGTAGCCATGGCCCCCATCCCCCCACACTACCTCAAAACCACCCTCTCCAGTTCCTGAATATCTTTTTTTTTTTTTTTATATTTTATTTAAAAACAACATTACCTTGATACAGCCGAAAAATTAGAAAACCCAAAAAACCGTGACAGACAATGTCAGTACACCACAATAAACAAAAAAAAACCATTTAACTATGATATAACGAAATTCTCCCGTAAGAAACCCAACACCGTTTAGGGGAAAAAAAAACATCCCGACTACAAAATAAAAAACGTCGGAGTCATAAAACTTGGGAAAAGTCCTATAACATTAAATGATATACATACACATGCACATATACAATTAATGTAGGGAAATATGTTCTTACGCAAGATGGTTATACTAAAACAAAAAAACAAACAAACAAAAAAGATTTCAAAAAAAAAACAAAAAAAAACAAACTAAATACAAAACATCCAAAAACAGAAGGGGCAGACAATGTCAGATACACAAAAAAAAAAACATTGTACACATTGATTAACAAATTCTCAAAAAAAAAACCCAACCAACCGACTTCCAAAAAAACAGTCGGAGTAATTATAGAAAACATGTGGGAATAGTCCTAAAAACAATAATTTATAATATATATTTACTCCCAACATAATATATATAAAAAATTTATATAAACACATATACACATATTTTAAAATACATAATAGCTCCCCTCATACAAAATACGTGTAGTGCATTTGTTCTACAGAAAAAAAAATGGATCAAACATGAAATAAAGCACTAAATGATTTTTTCCCCAAATAAACAAAAAAAAATATTCACCCAAAATGTAGAACTTACCTAAGACATTGGTTCCCACAAAAAACCCCCTACACACACAAAAAATTTAATGTTCCCTATTAACACTCATTAATAATATAAACCTTCCCGTCAAATAAGGGTATATAAAACCCATAAAATATTTTTTATTTTTTGGGTACAAGGTCATTATTCCCATTCAATAGTAAAAAAGAGACATTGCAAGGAAAATCAAACCATCTTCGAATGTATAAAAACATACCCTCACATTTAATTAAATATAAAACCCCCTTATAAAGGTTTCTTAAACAATAAGAGAAAAAACAAAAAATCACTACTATTTTGACTCTGTGTTTTTACAAAATTCATAAAGGTCACACCCCCGGGCCCCCCAGGGTCCTGCAAAAAAAAAAAAACTTTACCCACCTACCCCCTTGAAAACCCAATCAACCTTATATCGGCTTCCAATCACTCCAAGAGGACCCCAAAGGCCCAAACCCCCTTTGCCTCTCACCCCGTCCCCAAACGGATTCTTTCAAAGAAAGCTCACGAATCCCTCTGGAAAACTACTTACCCATTTCCCCCTAAATTGTTTGTTCCTACACTGTCCATAAAAACACGCCGCCAACGTTTTTATCCTAATGTTTCCCTCCACCTCCCTCACCCCCAAGAAACTGCAAGTAATAACTTTTACGTTTTGATGCCCCCCACCTTTTTGGGTCCCCTCCCTTTTAAAATTTAAAGCCCTGGGGGTTGTACTGCCCCCCCCCCAATAAAAGAAAAACCCTCTTAAACCAAATCTTCCCCCCTCCAAGCAGAAAAAAAAATTTTCTACATGAAAACCCGTTTCAACTTCCCCAAAAAAAACGCATTTTTCCCTCTCTCACAAACCCATTCGTCTTGCCCCTTTTTTCGTGCAACGTCCCCATAAGAAATCTATAAACAAATTCCCTCGCTCTTGCCGGTTTTCTTATTTAAAAATTCCACCCATATCACCTCCAATATATGTGGGATACACGCCACCCCCTTGCATTGACCCCCTGACGACGACCCACACCCATCCGTTTACCTGATTTTTTTAAAATTTGCGTCCCTTTAACTAAACCGCAAATATTTCACACTCCACTAAGCCCCGCCCCCACCATTTGCGGATATCCCCATCCCCTCCCCACCCGAAGCCCCTTTCCCCCTGCCCGAATTACCTGCTTCCATATAGCGCCTTCACCCTGCCCTAATGCAATCAATCCCATCCTCCCTGTTTTCCGCAGTCTTACCACATCTTTACCCAACCCCCCTCCCAAAACCCCACACATCCCTTTAAAGGCTCTTTTTTGTTTCCTAATATCCTGACTTCTTAAGGGGAAATTTTCCCCCACTCCCCACCCCTTTACATAAATCACGTTTTTTCCACCACAACCCTTTGATGAAAGGTTAATCCCCCCCTTAGATTTGGGCCTACTCAAAGCTCTGTCCATTACCTTTTCTGAATTAACCCCTCCTACTCTTGTACATCGAAAATACAAAATCCCAAAAAATCTTTGCCTATCTACAGTTATCCTCCAAATTTCCTCCCCCGGTCCCCCCTCCCCAATTCCCTCCCCAACAACCGGATTTTGCTTATTAACTCTCACCCATAGTTTCCCCCAAAAATTTCCAATTACCCTTCCCACTTTACTTAAATCTTCTATCTCATTAAGTAAAACATTGTACATCTCAAAACCACAAAATTCCCCCAAAATCCACCCCTCTCCCCCATCCCTTTCCCTCCCCCCATCAACCAGAACATAGAAAGGATTTTTGTACATGCAAAAGAGTTTTGGGAGAGTGGACACCCCGCCTTAAACCCCTCCCCATGCTTCGAACACCCAACTACCATTTCTTTACTCTTCGAGGGATTTTCCTACAATGTCCTACCCTCCAAACCCCCCTCCCCCCCCAAAAAACCCCTTTCACCCAATCTCAAACAAAAAAAATCCCTATCAACATAATCATAAGCTTTTTCCCAAACCAGACCTAGAATACCCCTTACTATACCCCCAAGGGAAAACCCAATACGTCCATGACCCTCCGCCTATCCTCCCCGGGGTACCAAATGTCCCCCATTATCACGACCCATACCCTTTTTCAGTCATTACCCAAAATTTTTGCAAAAAAACCCGTAATTACACATCAAAGATTTGTCGGTAAAACATAAATCTTACCCCCCTTTCTTTTGGGACCAAAACTTTCCCCGTACTTTGCGTGTGCCCAACTTCCCCCTAGTTTAAAATTGTTCCAAAAGCCTAACAAAGCACGCCAAACCCCCAATGTGTCTTAAAAATCTTTTGGGGAACCGTCTATCCCCGGTTTTTCCCCGGGACCATCCGAAAACGCCTCTTTCCCCCCAAACCCCCTTTTACCAACCCCCCAACCCCTCTATCCGCTCACTTAAAACTATGGAACCCCCCCTTTAAAAAAAACCCTCCCAGGAACCCCCCTCCCTCCCAAATCCATTTCTCCCAAAAACCAACATCAGCAAGGACTCATAAAATTTCAGTATGGTAGGACTCGACCCACGGGGTTTCCCCCCCACCCCCGGGGTTGCTCCAAATTTTGGGAAAGGTGGTTACACTCGTCGGTCCCCAAATTTTCGTAAAACAAAAACCCGGCTTTTACCCCAAACATCCTCTAACCCCGCCCTAACCCCAATTGCATCAAACCTATCTTGTGTATTTTACGTTTTTTTTCCCAGTGTCCCTGTCATCCTCATACCACCTCCCCCAAATAACAACTTGCAACTTCCCCCAGATAATTTTGCAACCCAAAACGCCACCCCCCTTTTCCCGCCCCAAAATTAAAAAATTCGCTATTTCCCGGTTTTTCCCGATTTCCCCCAATCTAACGATCATCTCCCCGTCCCAGCCCCCCCAAAAAGGCAACCCCCAACACTGAAAAAAAACCCCTCCCCTCCTCCTTAAGAAGCCCCACTTTTAAATTTTCCCGTTTCCCCAAATAAATACGCCCCCCATCCCACACAAATCTGTATTACCCCCCTGGATCCGAAAACCCCCCATCAAGGGTTTTCCCCTCACAACATTATACCCGTTAAAATAAATTCTGTCCAATCGCGCTTTATATCCCCTACGGCAAAAGGGTGCCCACTAGGTATCCCCCCCCCCCCACCACCCCCAAACAACCCCAATATTCGCAAACTCCCTCAGCCATCAGCACACAACCCGCCCCCCTCGGTTCAACATCACCACTCCTAATCACCAAAATTCCCCAACACCACCTTTACTGTTATAGCAGGGAAACCTCTCAAGTGATACAGCAATACCCCTCTGACCCAAAAACTATTTACCCCGGTATTTCTAGTTGTGGCATGTAAACCCTCAAAAAGCTCGACTCTACCCCCGACACCATCCCCCCCCCTCAGACCCCCCACCCCCCCCTTTCCCAGCCGATACACGCAAGGGGTGGTCTCCTTTATCGCCCCCTGCTCCCCCCTTTCAATTGCAAAAACCCCTGGAACATACATCCGAACCCCTTTTAAACCCCAACACCAAAACCCGCCCTTGTTTTTCCTTGCAAAAAGCAAAATTTTTACATCAACCGCCCCTAAAAAACCCTCCAACCCAAAATTTTTTCCTCATCTTTGTCCATTTAATTAAGCTGGGCCTCTGAAAATTATAGGGGGGGCTTTTTCCTAGCCGCGGGGGTTTTTTCGCTCACTTTTCACATTGCGTATTCCCCCCACTAGTTATCCTGTGCGTCACCCCCCCCCTCCCTCTCCCACTGTGCAACTCGGGACCCCTAGCCAAAAGTGGGATCGGCTCCCCAAACCCCTGCCCATGACTTCTTCCCGGCCCTCGCCCGGGGTAATAACCCCCCCTTTTTTTTGAGCCGCAGTTCTTTTTTTGAACTTTCCAATTTAAAACATCTCACCCCCAGACGAAAACCTTGGTGTACCTCCACGGCCACCCCACATCCAGCCTTTTTTTATCAAATCTTTCTCCAAATTTTTTGTCCCCACTCTCCAAATTACATAAACGAGGACCCTTCTACACCCGGGGTCATCCCCCCTCCAAAAAATCCCCGATGAATCTGCCAGTTAAAAACCCCCCCCGATCGAAGTTCCTGCTAAAGACTCCTCACTAACCCCTTCGATCCCCACCCCCTGGGATAGTGACACGTCTCCCCCTCCGCCACTCCCCGGGCGACCCCCCTTGCTCCCAAACAGGCCTCCGGCCTCCAAAGGGAACAGACCAGGGACCAAATCACAAGATGTTTTAAACCAAAACGGGGGTTTCCAAATTCGAGGGGCCGCCCCAGGACACTGGGCTGCCATTGCTCATAAGAGCTGCACAACGACATGTTTTTCTTGACCCCCGTACACATAAACTGTGTTTACAACCCGGGCATCGTTTCATAGGATGGGATAGGCCTTGTTAAAGACATTTAAGGGTGTAAAAACCTTCCCTTCCTTCATACGGACCATCCCTCCAACCCCAGGGTTGCAGAATGCACTGTCCCTAACTGCGAAAAAAATCCCGTATCCATACGCCGTGCCTCGAAGGGTACTTCCGTTTTCACCCAAGTTAGTCTTGGAAAAATCATGTAAAACAAAAATCATCGCTGAATTTTACACTCATGCGTTTTCCTGGTACTGCCGACAATTCTTTTTGTAGAAGCCGGCTCCAGAAATTTCACGAAGATTCTTGACAAAAAATTTAAAAGAGCGACGCCAAATAATTCCTCGTTGGGGATACCTATGTGTCCCTGATGATGTTAGGGGGAATACATTCATCGACTCCACTTACTACCACGAACCAGCTTATGCAGATAGTTTTATCTCGTACTTTTTCAGCCATTTTGATTCCCCAAAAGACAGCGCACGTCCCACTACTCATGGTTGTTGTGTACTTTAGCCGCCTGAAAGAAGCAGAGGGGTGCGGGCACAACCGCACCCCCGTTTAGGCAGCAATATTCCTAAAATATCACACGACCTGGGATATTTTCTGCCACGCCCACACTTTCGTAAAAGTGTTTTACTACCCCCACCCCTGCGCAATGTTACATCCCCAGCCCCCCACCCGCGCATCCTCCCATCGCTTACTATACTTCTTGAATTATTCTCGTGCCCCCCCAGCATCCGCCATATCCAAACCCCCATTTTAATTCTACCCCTAGTTCCCCCCATATGTTCCCCCAACCCCCCCCCCCCACGTCCCTCTTTAATAACTTTACTTTCTCCATTAAACCCCCACCCTGTCGCCCCCCCAAAAGATCTCTTTTTTAAACGTCCCACACCCCCCAATCCTATTTCCCTTCCTCCAAAACTTGGTGCACCCACATCCCCCACAATACCACATCCCCCGGCCCCACCTTCCCTTTTCCCACCCCCCTTATACCTATAAAAGGTCCTGCATGCATAAAAAGAGGTTTGGACGAGGGGAACCCTGTCGCAAACCCTCCCCATCTGCCCCGGCAACCCTTTTTTTCCCATTAACCTTCCCTGGCCGTTGCAGGGTATACAAAAGTATCGCCCAGCGCACAATTCCTCACCAAAACCTGTTTTTTTAAAATAAACCACAACTATGCTATCTACATGTAAAACTCCCCCAAAATATCCCCAGACCCCCCCCCTTGCTCCCCTCCAAAATTTTATTCTCCCTTCCCCCTAGCATATTGCTGGAACCCCATTCCCCTCTATGTGGGGCCCGGGGTCAAGCACTTTTTCATACTTACCAAAAACCCTTCAAAAAAATTTTTAAAAATCTGCACCAGAGGGAATCGCCCAAAAAGCCCCCAAGGTCCCCCCCCCCCCTCCCTTTTAGACCAAAACTACTCCCCCCGTCCTGCGATTCCCCCAACACCCCCCTTCCTTATACAGTTAAAAAACCCGGACCAGCATTCCCTTCAACAATCCCAATGTGTAATATGAAATCTTTAGGAATTCCTAAATCCCCGGGCTTTTTTTCCCCCTACTCAAGCCCATTATCGCCTCCCCCACCTCCTCCTCACTGACCTACCTTATTACTGCACTCTCCTCCCCCCCCTAAAATACCTCAAATTTTTTTTTCCCCAGAATTTTCCCCCTCCCTCTCTCCCCCCCCCTTTGCTTAAAATTTCCCTAAACCATAATCAGCTAATTGCTCATTCCATGGGGGTTACTAATACCCCCCCACCCTATATCCCCCCCCCCCTTTACACACCCTAATCCCCTAAACGTGGTCATTGTTTTCCTATTTCCCAATCTCCCTCAAAACACTCCTGACGGGTTTTTCACCCCCTGAACCCCCTCTAAACCTTTCCCTCACACGTACGCATAAAACGAAATTTTGTAAACCCCAAAATTCCCTTAAAACCCCATTTTTTCCATGCTAGCCCCCCTCCCCCTTCAAAAATCATTTAGCGCCCCTCTAAATATTTTTGTAACCCCAAAATCCCCTCGCCTCACCCTTCCTCTATGCTGGTAAACTCCCTAATCTCAAATTTTGCGTGCGTCTCCACCATTCAAGACTCCCCCCTTTCGTTGCGACCTCCCATAGTTGCTTCCACCATTCCCTAAAAAACAACCCCTCCCCCTTCCCCGAATAGCCTCAAATTTTTTCCAATAACCACATACCTACGAAAACCCTCCCTTCCATGCCATCTCTGCCAAAACGGGAGATGGTCCGAAAAACCCAAAATCATCGTCGTTACAGTTCACGTTTATCCGAGTTTATATTACGATCCAACCCGGCAGCAAACCCCCCCCATAAAGGTGCTCTACTTTCCACCCATCCCCCCCGACTATGTCATAAACCCTGCATCCCTCAACAAATCCCTAAATACTCCAAGTACACCCCCGCCCCTCTCGGCTCCACATCCTTATTCCTGATTACAAAATTTCCCATCCACCTATTATAGAAACCATTGGTAAACCCGCATGTAGAAAAGCAAAAACTCCCTTACAAAATGCACCTTTCCCCGTATGTTACTATCTCCCGGCATATATCCCCAGAAAAAAATACTCTTTAAACTCACCCCCTATCCCTTCCACCTCACCACCCTCCCCTCCCCTCCCTCTTTCCACTTGAGCACGTGGAAATGGGGGGGACTCCCTCACTGCCACTGGGCCACCCACCTTTAATTTCCCCGAACTACAAAAATACATCCTAAAACCGTTCAGCCTCAAAATCTCTGCCATACTTGAAATTGTGTTCTTGAATAAAACACACATTCAATGTTAAAACGCCGCAAAAAAATCCTCCAACCATACTCGTTTACCCAGCTCTAAGGCCATTCACGTTTATCGTTAGACACTTAAGATTCAGAAAGGGTGGCTTTCCTCTATGTCTCTGTGTCCTGTCTGTTCCACTTTTTGCTGCTTCTGTCTTTTCCCGTGCACTCTTTCCCAAACCTGTGCCCCCCTCCCCCCCCTGTGCACTACCCTGCCCCTTCTTAATCACCCTGCCACGTCTTCTTCCCCGTACGCTGAGCTGGTGTTATAACATCCTCATCTGACGAGCCTCCAGCCTCTTTCTGATGTCCCCCAAATTTTTCCATACTTTTTTCCATTCCCCTTGTGACCTCAGCTTCCACCTGTAGCAACTGCAATGCCAGGCTCTGCCCCCAAGGCTCTGGAATTGCTCAATCAAGCCCTTCTAAACTCAGTTTCCCCTGTTTGTATTGGGTTCTCCTCCGGGGCACGTCCAGGAAAAGACTTAAATCTCCTGTGGGGGGAGAAACTCCTGGGATCCCCGGGTCTTCCACCCCCCAGGCTGCTCTCAACCCCCGGGCCCCTTGCGGGGGAGCACCCGAAGCCACTGGTAGGTCACCCCAATTCTCTAACCCCCCTCCACTTATCCGTCCAATTACCCTTTTCCTGCTGCGCTCAAAAAAAATTTGGCAGAGGTTTTTCCCCCTGAGCTCTTTTACTTGCCCTTCCCCCGGCCGCGGCGCGCGCTTTACCACATCCGGCCCCCATGTGGTCCAAGCCCGCACGGCGACACGTTTTCGTTGTCCCGCGTAGGGCACGTCACTTCCTAAAATCTCCAGGACAACATACGATGGGAAAAGGTCTTCTTTAAAAACATCTTAAAGGTGTAAATCCGCGCACCCTTCATAATTCCCTCGTCCCTCGAACCAAAAATTATCCAGGGACCTCACCATATCTTTGAAATGTCTCTCGGTATCCACATCGTCGCCTCGAAAGGAACTTGCGGATCCCACCCAGGGGTAGTATTTTGAGGCACTCGCAGGGGTACCTCCAGCCAACGATACGGTGCGTTCTTCCCTGGGGACTGGTCACCGTCCTTCATATGCCTCCACTGTGCGAAATTTTGAAAATTCGGATGTCCCTTAAGTGCTACTCCGTTTCAATTCCCTTCAAAATTCAATCCAACGTTCCCCAATTATCGTTGGGGAAAAAAAAGGGGGATTGTAGGGTAAATTTTCCCCCTTTAAAAAGGGAACACACACGGGTTGTCCTCCTGCGGTTGCTGGCAGCCACTTGGGGGAAAACAGGGGTTGCGCCCCCGAAAAGCGGAGTGTTTTGCGAGGCGCCACTCGCCGAAAGCAAGGCAATTATTTCAAATCTTTTGATGTAAAATTTTTTTTCTCCCTTCGTGAAGGGGGGAAAGTTGGCATAGGTACGTGTGAGAATATAATTTCTTTTGTTCTAACTAA
>NW_026472667.1:0-11548 GCF_026875155.1 Cherax quadricarinatus
AGTGTTCGCAATAAAGCTAACAGAATCATTGGATTCATAGTAAGAAGTATAAATAATATAAGTCCTCAGGTTGTTCTTCAACTCTATATATCCTTGGTTAGGCCTCATTTACATTATGCTGCACTGTTTTGGTCACCGTATTACAGAATGGATATAAATGCTCTGGAAAACGTACAAAGGAGGATGATTGAGACACTTATGCAGCATATGGGAATCTTTATTTAGGAAACGTTTCGCCACACAGTGGCTTCATCAGTCCAATACAAAGAGGAAGGCGTAAGGAGAGGAGGAGTATGAGGTAATCAGTCCCTCAGCCTGGAGTCCATGTGTTCAGTCCATCAATCTTGTAGAATGTACAGCATAGGGCCGTAGACGTGGACTGAACACATCGACTCCAGGCTGAGGGACTGATTACCTCATACTCCTCCTCTCCTTACGCCTTCCTCTTTGTATTGGACTGATGAAGCCACTGTGTGGCGAAACGTTTCCTAAATAAAGATTCCCATATACTGCATAAGTGTCTCAATCTTCAACTTGTCGGTTTTTCAAACCATTCATCACAACTGTCAGACACAGCAGCATCATGGGATCTTGTTACAAAGAATTCTTCAATACTTGTTCAACCTTTGGACGAAGACCTACTTCGACTAGTGGATGGTACCACTATGACCCCGCCTCCGCCTGCTTCACCTCACCTCACTACAGTATATAAGCCACGTCTACGGCCCTATGCTGTACATTCTACAAGATTGATGGACTGAACACATCGACTCCAGGCTGAGGGACTGATTACCTCATACTCCTCCTCTCCTTACGCCTTCCTCTTTGTTGAAGAATTGAGACACTTATGCAACACATGGGAATCTTTATTGAAGAAACGTTTCGCCACACAGTGGCTTCATCAGTCCAATACAAAGTAGAAATGGGTAAGGAGAGTAGAAGTATGAGGTAATCAGTCCCTCAACCTGGATTCGATGTGTTCAGTCCATCACTCTTGTAGTAAGTGCAGCATAGGGCCAGAGAGGTGGCTTATATACTGCGGTGAGATGAGTTGAAGCAGGAGGAGGCGGGATCTTAGTGGGACCTGCCACTAATGTAAGTAGGTCATCGTCCAAACTGAACATCGAATCCAGGTTGAGGGACTGATTACCTCATACTTCTACTCTCCTTACCCATTTCTACTTTGTATTGGACTGATGAAGCCACTGTGTGGCGAAACGTTTCTTCAATAAAGATTCCCATGTGTTGCATAAGTGTCTCAATTCTTCAACTTGTCGGTTTTCAAAACCATTCATCACTTCCTCTTTGTATTGGACTGATGAAGCCACTGTGTGGCGAAACGTTTCCTAAATAAAGATTCCCATATACTGCATAAGTGTCTCAATCTTCAACTTGTCGGTTTTCAAAACCATTCATCACTTCCTCTTTGTATTGGACTGATGAAGCCACTGTGTGGCGAAACGTTTCCTAAATAAAGATTCCCATATACTGCATAAGTGTCTCAATCTTCAACATCCTACATTTATTCATCTTCAACAATGAAAAAAAAAAAGTTTAATATGAAGCTGCACTAATTTCTGTCAGTAACACTATAAAGCAAAAATCCGGTAGTTACAGTATTTCAAAATTACTAAGCAAGAGGATATTACCCATCCTGGGAACTGGTGTTACTTGATGCCAGCAGGTCCCTCTCTTGCCTCACCTCCTTAGTTCCATTACTACTACTACTACTACTACTACTACTACTACTACTACTACTACTACTACTACTACTACTACTACTACTACTACTACCACCACCTCTACCCACGCGTCACCTCACCTGACTCCTGCCACTATATATATACGTTTTCTTAGTTTTCTCTGTATTAGGACTGAAGAAGCCACTCGTGGCGAAACGTTTCCTCTAATAAATGCCCTGAACAGTACATTAGTGTCTTTTTCCACATCTTGTCGGTATCACCATACCATTTCCTCCTTTAATGTGATCCTTTATTGACAACGTTTCGCCCACACAGTGGGCTTTTTCAAGTCACAAACAGATCTACCTGGGGTGGAAGGTACGGGAGTATTTATAGTCAGGTTCAGAATGTTGAGGTCAGGTGGAGAATGTTGCATCTGATGATCCACTGGGTGGGGTTATAGTCATGGGTAGCTTGGCAGGGGTATTGGACAAGTTGGGGAGTAGACCTTCTGCATTTGCTCTATGTTCTTATGTGGGACAGCGATGAAGAAGTTTCTTGTCAAGTGGTTCAGCTATGTTATAGAAGCCATTGTTCTGGTTGAAATTGTTGGTTATAGAAAATAAGCGATGATTCCAGGATTCTTCGGTATTGAGTGTTGTCTTCTGTGGCGATAAGTCTTGAGTTTCTGTAGTTAATTAAATGGTTGTGTGAATTGCGATGTTTGTGCACAGGCATTCCTTGTATCGCTGTATCGTTCACTGCAGAGGCACATCTGTATTTGCATCCAATACAATACCTCACGAGGTTATAGCCAACCCTGTGGACTCATCCTCACCTTGTCAGTGACCACTTTGCAGTAATCACCACCTTCAACATCAACAGGCCTCCCACAGTTGTGCTGCCTCCTAGATGGGACGTAAAGAGGGCCAACTGGAAGGTGTTCCAGGATTATCTTCATGACTGGTGGTCCACATACTCTCTATCTGAAGACTGTGATACGGCTGAACAGGAGCTAATCACTGTTCTCATCCAGGCAGCAGAGTGCGCAATTCCAAAGAAGTCCGCAGGACGCACTCACAAAAGAGACTGGTGGTTCAACAACGACGAGGTGCGGGAGCAGAACCACCGCATCAACTCTTTTAGGAAGCTATACAGGCGTAACCCTACGGCAGAGAACAGGAATACTCTGAGAGCCATTGTGCAGCATGCCCGCAGAGTCTCTTTCAGAGTAAAAACTGAGAAATGGCTGGAGTGGTGCTCGACATTCGGGCATCACACCACCTTATCTGAGATATGGGGCAAGCTTAACATAGCAACTGGCAAGAGCAAGCCGAGGCCACCAGCACACCCGAACCCATCCCAGGAAGCTGAGAAACTAGTGGAGCCTCCAGGGGAGCCTCCACTCAGCTCCCACAGGACATCCGGAATATACAGACGGATCTTCTGCTACAGCGCCAGTTAACGATACAAGCTGCATGTGAGTCGGAAGATGTGACTGATGAAGACCTCACGGACTTGTAACTCCGACGTGCCATTAAGAACACAGGTGACACTGCCCCGGGCATCGATGGTGTTACGTACTCCATGATTGCACGGGGCTGGGCAGAGTGGATGGGAGGCCATACTAGACGTCATTAACAAGTCGTGGAGGGCCAGGACACTCCCAGCAGCTTGGAAGAAAGCTACCATCGTACCAATTCCAAAGCCCAAGGACCGAGGCAGTATGAGACCCATATCGCTGATCACCCTGCTTAGCCAAGACTGCTGAGAGGATGGTGTTAAACCGCCTCCTATGGAAACTTGGACCCTCTCATCATCACATATTTGGCTTCACCAAAGGAATGGGTACAGCAGAGTGCATAACCACTCTACTAAGCCAGATTGCTGATAGTAACAAAAAACCTAGTATCGTCGTCTGCCTCGACCTTGAGAAGGCATTTGAGCTAGCCAGCCCCACAGCAATTCTGGCAATACTAGCTCGGAAGGGAATCAAAGGACGCCCCCTGGCCTGGATAGAGTCTTATCTTAGGGGAAGGCAGGCCTGTGTCAGCTTTCAGGGACACTACTCTTCCTTTAAACCCCAGGAAAACGGTACGCCACAAGGAGTTGTGCTCAGTCCTACCCTGTTTAACATCTTAATGCAGGAACTTGTGAGCCTTCCCTTTCATAGTGGAACACAGCTCCTCAGCTATGCTGATGATCTTGCACTCATAGTGAATGGGAAAGGCAATTTAGAACGACAGGCTCAGAGAGCTTTGGACCTAATTACGCAGTCTTGCAAGGAACTAGGCCTCAAAATCTCGGCCGAGAAATCTCTTGCAATGATGTTCAAGGGACCAGATCCTGTGAATAGATTACGTATTCAGGATATAAAACTTAAGTGGACAGGCTCCTACCTGTACTTGGGAATCTACATTGATAAAAAGCTGACCTTTCAGAAACAGGCCGAGTACGTCAGGTCACGTGCTCTACTCAGACTCAAAAGCCATGAGAGCCATGACGAGGCACCGTGCAGGGGCAAGCAAAGATGTACTTCGCTTGTACTATATACAAGCTATACGCTTGCTCATTGACTACGGTGCACCGGAGTTAGCTCATCTCTTCTCTCAGAGCAGGCAAAGGGTGGAGGTCGTACAAAATCAGGCGATAAGAACTATGCTTGGGGCCCCCATCTGGACCAACACAGTATGTCTCAGATCTGAGGCCCGGCTTCCTTCCTTGGCTGACAGAGTAAGATACATAAACGCCTGCAAAGTGGCCACGATTCTGCACAGGCAGCAAGGTACCCCACTAAGGAGAAGGATATTAACAACCATGACACAAGATCTCACACTCTTCACGGACTACTCCTGGATTCGTTCGTTTTGTGCTGCTGAGCGGAAGCTGCTGCCCATACAACTACTCCTTGAGAAGAGTTGTGACCTTCCTGTTGCTGGGTACCATCCACCACCTCCCTGGCGCCCAGATCCAGCCGATGTTTGCATCATGCAGCTACCCATCTCTAAGCGTCTCTGCAGTCAAGACACCCTCAGCAATCATGCTGAGACAAGCATGGCACTGGCAGAGGGAGGCACATGTGAAGTGTATTTCACAGATGGCTCTGTCGACCCTGACAGGAAGAGAGCAGCAGCTGGACTGTACCACAATGGTCACGCACAAGGCTGGCGACTCCCTGACCACTGCACGATCCTTCAAGCTGAGCTGGTGGCGATTCAGCAGGCATTGTCACATGCCCTACGACATCGACTCCGACGTGTCATACATGTTGATTCCACCTCTGCAATCAATGCCCTCTCCCATCCTCAACCACAGGACAATGTTCACCTCATCACATCGATCCTGAGCATAATGACAGCCTTAGAAGTTCAGGGTAACAGATCGACATTGAACTGGATCCCCAGCCATGCTGGCATCCGGGGAAATGAGGCGGCAGATGATGCAGCCAAGGCAGCAACAGACTATCCACATGTTGGGATTACTGTCCCAATCAGCCTACGACAGACCAAACTGGTGGCTGCCAGAGCCACGAAACTTATGGGAAGGCTCTTAGGTGATACCCCATCTCAACAGTGGTACCGAGCAGCGACTCAGGGAGAACCCCCTCCAAATGATAGAAGCTGGTCCAGAGTGCAGTGTACCGCCATCCATCGGCTTCGTTTGGGCTTTCCCACAGCCAAGATGATGGTAGACAAGGCTGAGGAGGAGATGTGCCAGTACTGTCAGCACGTTGTCCAGCGGCCCCTAACACACTATCTTCTGGAGTGCGAAGTTACTGAGACACTCCGCAGGCAACTAAGATTGATATTCCCTCCCGAAGAGGACCCAGAGATGACTGCGGCCACACTAGTGTACCATGGGGTCAACGAACCAGACAAGCTGTTACCTGTGATAACGACATATCCTCCTCCTCGCTAGTGTCCATAGTCAGGAGTACATACGGAAATTGTCGCTTATGAGATGCACCAGTTGAACTGACCAGAAGACTGCTTGAGCAGCATTACGTCGCATCATTGTAGAAACCTTTCTCCATCGGGAGCCAGAGACGGGTCATCGCAAGATTGAGACCCGTGCCATGACTACGGTCTTGGCCAACGTTGTACATGAAAGACACGTAAGCAAACACTATGACATATTTATTAGAAAACGTTTCGGTCCGGGACCTTGATCACTTCTAACATACAGAGGTAGAAAGACATTATATATATAGGCGGAGAATGAGGTTGAGTGACGCACGTGACCTCACTCTCCGCCTATATATATAATGTCTTTCTACCTCTGTATGTTAGAAGTGATCAAGGTCCCAGGACCGAAACGTTTTCTAATAAATATGTCATAGTGTTTGCTTACGTGTCTTTCTAAACCAACTTGTCGGTATTTACTACCAAGGTTTATACCAACATTATACATATATACACCCCAGGTAGATCTGTTTGTGACTTGAAAAAGCCCACTGTGTGGGCGAAACGTTGTCAATAAAGGATCACATTAAACTGTATATGTGTTTATGTTTCCATAGTGTCGGTATTTTACACCATTTATTTTCAATGAAAAAAAAAAAGCTTGAAAAATTAAGAAAAACACTAGTTCCGACTTAACCTTGAGTACAGGTAACATCTCAATGAATGTGATATATCATTTTCTTGCCTTCATTCCTGCAAAATCATCTGTCACATCATCAAAATCAATCATTTTCCCTATACAGGTCTGTTTGTACTTGTAAACCATAATACCTGGGGGTTTACCTGGGGGTTTTTCCCCCGGGGACAACGCCCCCGGGGCCCGGGTCCATGACCAGGCCTCCTGATGGATCAGGGCCTATAAACAGGCTGTTACTGCGGGCCGCACACAGCCCAAGTACGAGCCACACCCCGGGCTGATCCGGCACGATTTTAGTACTGCCGCTCTCTCTTAAGGTAGCCGGGGTTTTTAGGGAATTCCCCAAATGCTTGAGGGGAGGCTGTTGAACAGTTTTGGCCCCGATACTTATGGTGTTTTCCCCCCTTGTGAAAACCAAATGGCGCCCCTACTTCTATTGGGGCTTTTTGAAACGCCTGCCAATCTTTATTTTCGTAGGAGTGTTTTTCGTTGCAGTTTTGGGCCATTCCTTAAGATTTTCCAAGTAATTAGATAATCTCCCCCCTGTGTTCCAACGATACAATCAAAGTGTTTCCCCAAGCGTTCCCAGTAGTTAAGGTGCTTGACAGAAACTAAAACGTGCAGTAAAGGATCTCGTCACTCTCTAGTCTGCGATTTCACCTGCTTTAAAGGGAGTGTTAATGTACAGCAGTATTCTACCCTAAGAGAACAAGGATTTGAAAAAAGGGTCATCATTGGCTTGGGACCTCGTTTTGAAGTTCTCTTACCATCCTATCTTTTCTTTGCACTGCTCGTGGGACTGTTGTTCCTTTAAAATGAATCCTAACATTACTACTCCCAGGTCCCCTTAATTATTTTTTTTTCCCCTCTATTTTATGGCCGGATCATAGTATACCTTTCTAGTTATTACTCCTCCATTTCCATAACGGGGTGTTGGAATTTGTCCCCATTGCATCATATTTTTTACCATGGGCCCCCTGGGAAAAATTTTTTTATATCTTCTTGAGGTTAACCGCGCCTCACAATACAGCCTCATGCAGATCCTATATCACCGCAAAGGATATACGTGCTGTGTGTATACTCTGTTTATGTCTGATAGAGGATAAGGAATAAATGGGGCGAGTATGTCCTTGTGGAACAGAGCTTTTTCACTATGGCACCCGCCTCGCTTTTTTTTTTCGTTTTGTTATAAGTTGAAGACCATCTCCTCACTTTCCATTATTCCTTTAGCACGTTTTTTATGCTATTTCGCCAGATCAAAAGTAAAAATCTTTTGGAAAGTCTGGATAAACATCGCTTCGATTTCTTCCATGCACCCAAAGGCCAGTCATATAATCCAGTTTTTGTGAGAGGCAGGAGCGACCTGCCCTAATCCATTTGCCCGGGAATTGTGCAGATTTTGGAACCCCAGGTGATTTGAAATCCTGCTTCTTAGCACTCTTTCAAGTTTTTTTATGATGTGGGACGTCAAGCAAATGGCTAAGTTTTAAAAGCTAAGCTTTGCTGCCCCCTTTTTAGGGTGGGTATATCCGTTTTTTTAATGACTGTGGAATTTCACCCCGTCCGCTCCTCCTCCAATGTACTGGGGCACGGAGGGGGGTTTCTTGATTTCTTAAAGAAAACAGAGTTCCAAAGTCTGGCCCGGGCTGGTGCATAGGGTGTTGTCAATGGGTTTTTCGAAAACATCGGAGTTAGGGGAATGTCGGAAATCGGGGATACATTTAGGGGTTTTGAGGGTCATTCATGAAAACTTTGGGCGTGATCCTCAACCCATTAGGGGCCCCTAAACACAGAGTCCCTACGGATTTCAAAATTTCACTCATTTCCTTGTTGCATCTGTGTAAGTCCCACCCGTCTGAGAAGGGCCCATACTAATTTATTTTCCTTGTTTTTGGGATATGAAAAGAAAAATTTTTTTAAATTTTTTTCAAATTTTCCCAAAAGCTTTAAGCCCCCGCCTCTCCGGTTCCTGAAGAGTCATTTAGCTTAAGCTCGAAGTTTTCCACTTCCCCCGGTCACGCCTCCTTTCGTGTATCAGATATTCTAGCACTCCTGAGGACTCAGTACCTTCTCGTCTTCTGAAGGGGGCGTCTTTTTTTTTTCCAGTTTCCCTTGCTCTTCTCTTTTTTAGGGGGAAATGCCCAGAACATGCTTCGGCTACCAGAAAATTGACCTTCAAGCACGGTTTGGGTTTATTCAAAGACATCTTCCCAAATGTTTTTGTTTAGGACATGGTTTACCAGGTCCCAGTTGATTTCTTGTTTTTGAAGTGATTTTTGAAACACCTTCACAAGGGACATGCATTCTGCGATCATACCCCTATGCAGTACTCCGGACTTTGATAGGGTGACGGGAATTTGTTTTTTTTTTTATTTTTAGTCTCTTTTCAGGGCCTCATTATTTTTGAAATAAGGTCAAGGGTTTTCTAGTCTTGTTGGCTCCACTATCTGCTGGCTTAAGGGGTTTTTCCAGAGACTTAGTAGCCATTGTTGTGACCTTTTTATCGACACCTCCGGGGGGTTTTTTCAGCTATAACATTATTGCTACATTCTTCCATTTTGTATGCCTTTGGTTGAAACACCAAGCAAAGATTTTGGGATGGAGCGGAAGGTTTTCCCAAAAAGTAATCAATTTTCTAGCTGTTCCTTTAACTGTTTGAGGTTGCTCTGTGCTTGTTACAACCACAAGACTAGTTTTGGGTTTTCGATCTTTATTTTGAACTTCAACTACCTCATTTGTGGTGTTCAGCAACTCCGTGCAGATAAGGGACTCTTTGACATACAGGCCAACCCCCCCTTGTTGCCTGTTTTTTTCTGTCGCATCTAAAAAGGTTGTAACCACTTATCCATATTTCACTGTCAAAGTGATCTTTTGTGTGAGTCTCTGTGAAGGCTGCAAACATTGCATTAGACTCCTCTAGAAGTCCTCTAGAAGGCTATATAGAAACGAAGAATTTTTCTCTTAGGCTGCAGCATAGTTTTGGTCATTAGCGTTACCTTCTTTAGAGGCTCTATGGTGTCACCCCCTAAATGATGTCACCCGGGGCAGCCCCCCGTCCCCTCGTCCCCCCGTCCCCCCCCACCCCCCTTATGACGCCTCTGTGTGGGTGGGTGTGAGTTGGACCTGACTAGCTTGTGCTACTAGGTCGGATGCCGTGCTCCTCCCGTAAGTGACGTGTCTGACCTCACTAGGTCAAGGCACTGGCTTAAGCTGGTGGGAGAATTGGACCTGCCTCGCATAGGCCAGTAGGCCTGTTGCAGTGTTCCTTCTTTCTTATGTTCTTATACACGTGAGAGAGGTCAGCAGTTTATATACACGTGAAGGAAGTCAAAAGTGTATAAACACGTGATGAGGTCAACAGTGTATACACACGTAATTGAGGTCAACAGTGTATATACACGTAATTGAGGTCAACAGTGTATATACACGTGAGGGAGGTAAACAGTGTATATACATGTGAGGGAGGTCAAAAGAGCATATACACGTGAGGGAGATCAACAAGGTATATACACGTGAGGGAGGTCAACATTGTATATACACGTGAGGGAGGTCAACAGAGTATATACACGTGAGGGAGGTCAACAAGATAGAGTCCTACCTTAGGGGCAGGCAGGCCTGTGTCAGCTTTCAGGGACACTACTCTTCCTTTAAATCCCTGGAAAACGGTACACCACAATGAGGTGTGCTCAGTCCTACCCTGTTTAACATCCTTATGCAGGAACTTGAGAGCCTTCCCTTTCATAGTGGTACACAGCTCCTCAGCTATGCTGATGATGTTGCACTCGTACTGAATGGGAAAGGCAATTTAGAACGACAGGCTCAGAGAGCTTTGGACCTAATTACGCAGTCTTGCAAGGAACTAGGCCTCAAGATCTCGGCCGAGAAATCTCTTGCAATGATGTTCAAGGGACCAGATCCTGTGAATAGATTACGTATTCAGGATATAGAACTTGAGTGGACAGACTCCTACCTGTACTTGGGAATCTACATTGATAAAAAGCTGACCTTTCAGAAACAGGCCGAGTATGTCAGGTCACGTGCTCTACTCAGACTCAACGCCATGAGAGCCATGACGAGGCACCGTGCAGGGGCAAGCAAAGACGTACTTCGCTTGTACTATATACAAGCTATACACTCGCTCATTGACTACGGTGCACCGGCGTTAGCTCATCTCTTCCCGCAGAGCAGGCAAAGGGTGGAGGTTGACGTGTACTTAGCTCTGTGAAGACATGTTTGCGCGCTCTTTACGAACTGAAGCAAGATGCCCTCCATCGAGCAACTTGACCAACAGCTTAAAGAAGAATTGAGGATGGCGAAGTTGGAGATTCGGCGACTGACCGAGGAAAACAAGAAGATTCGTAGTAGTCCTCCTGTTTTGAGTCCTCAGGTCAAGAAGGGAAACTGGTCAGTGGCTGGACAGCAGGGAACGAAGTTGACGATCAAGAGGACGAATGGAAAGGTAGAAACGATGAAGAAGAAAGAGACTGCCTGGAAACGTTTGGAACACAATACATTCTCAGTGCTACCCGCAATTTAGTCACTCTGGGAACAACACACGAACGACACCAAGGAAAGGGAAGAAAATAGTTTTTTGGGATACCAAATTTTGGGATATGGGTAGGGCTTCTGCTTGAAGGGCAGGGGTAGGAACAGAGATTTGCTTTCCGGGCTGGGATGGAGGAAATTTTTAGCCGTCTGGAACATCATAAGGGAATGGGAGCAATCCTATTATCTGCCACGGGGGCAACTTGGCAGATTAGGAGTGAAGAAATGATACAGATAGGTCAGCAAAAAAAATAATAGGGGAAGGGTGGAAACCCTTCATATTGGGAATTTTTCCAAGGAGAGGATTTTAAATGAAGGTTTTTCAAGGAAATTGGGTCAATTTGCTGGGTGGACAAAAACGTAAAGGAAAAAAGTGGAAAAATTCATTGACAACGGACCTCTTCTATGGCAAAATGACATTACCAGGGATGGGGGTTCACTTATCTGTGGGGGGGGGGAGCACTGGGAACTGCAGTGGGGGGAGCAGTTAGGGCTTTAAATTGGGAAAATTAGTGGGAGGGTTTTTTAAGGGAAAAAATGAAATCCCATGAGTAATATTAAAAAGTTCTAGGGAACTAGAAAAAGCAGAACAGGTAGAATTGAAGAGCCAGGGACTTTGGGGGATAAGGAAGTAAAAGGTTTAGTAAAAAACAAAATACAGGGAAGGGTAAAGAGAAAAGGGGAGTCTTTCAATGTTTATTAGGGTAATTGCCGTAGGCTAG
>NW_026472668.1:0-10854 GCF_026875155.1 Cherax quadricarinatus
GGGTCCGAATAAAAGTAGGTATTCCGGGCCTAAACTAACATTTCCTCTGTTATTAGTTCTTTTGAGGCTTTACAAATAAATTCCATTTTGATTTTTTATTCATATAATGAATTTTTTATCACACCAAAAATTAGATTTACTGTTATGCAATATTGTAATAATTGTATGAATATCATCACCACATTTGTGAATGTATATTAGACCCACCAGCTGGCGTGTATTAGACGTGTGAGGTCGTTTGTTTACACTTGAACATCGGCAAAAATTTAACATTTCTGCTACTTTGAGCTCAGTTTCAGGTCATTTCAGTGCTAAAACCAGTCAAAATAATCTCTATTTCTGTAATATGTCTTCCATTCTATCAATGAGACCAAGAAACCGCAAACCCAACTATAAAAAACATATCGAAAAAACACTGCAAGTCGCTGTTTTAATAGAAAATCACTGTCTCAGTTTTCTCTCATTATACACAGTGTGCTGCAGGATTTGTTTTATGTGGTGCACACATACCTCATAGATGTATTCTCTCATATCTAGGCCCAAATTTACCACTCACAGTTTATCAGAGTGAGCTGAGCTCATGGCGTAGATCTACGGTTTGGACCCTGAATGTAAAGCTGTAGATCTACGGGACGGACCCTGAAAGGGTTAAAAAAGATGCCAGTTTCAAAATAGGGTCCCGAATGAACAATGCAGACATTCCTGGCACTAAAATAACATTTTCTCTGTTTATCAGTCCTCACCCTCCAGGCCCCTTTTATCTTACTCTTGCTTTCTATTTTGAATTTTTATTCACACAAAAAATGGAAGATTTCCTGTTATGCAGACTACTGCATTATTGTAATACAGTGGACCCCCGGTTTACGATATTATTTCATTCCAGAAGTATGTTCAGGTGCCAGTACTGACCGAATTTGTTCCCATAAGGAATATTGTGAATTAGATTAGTCCATTTCAGACCCCCAAACATACACATACAAACGCACTTACATAAATACACTTACATAATTGGTCGCATTGGGAGTTGATCGTAAACCGGGGGTCCACTGTAATTGTATAAATAATGTCAACCCATTCGTGACTGCATATTAGAATGGCTAATTGGACACTTATTGGACAATGAACATCTGCAAAAACGAACATTTCCGCTGCTTTGAGCTCAGTTTCAACGTCCTTTTTGTCGTGAAACCAATCAAATCATCTCTATTTCTGTAATATGTCTTACATTCTATCAAATGAGACCCAAGAAAACGAAAATGCAACCATAAATACTATACAAAAATACACTTCAAAGTTGGCGTTTTAATCCAAAAACACGGTTGGAAGTTTTTTTCCCTCATGCACTGCATGCTGCAGGATTTTTTTTTTATACTGCGCACACTGACCAATTCTCTCACATGTTTGGGCCCACCAGCTTCTCCCCCTTGATTTGGGAAACTGCTAGAACTTTGGGGTTAAAACGTCAAAAACACTGGCTCGTAAGACGATATTTTGACCGAAACAGTCAGAGGGTTAAACCAACTTTTAATTTACTAGCATGAGACACACACAGGAATGAAAATAGAATACAGGGGACCCCGGTTAACGTTTTTAATCCGTGCAAGAGGGCTCACTTTATGCAAATAATCGTTATGCAATTTAATTTTCCCCATAAAAATAATGGAAAAAAAATTAATCCTGCAAACGCCCAAAAGTATAAAAAAAAAATTTTTTTTTACCACATAAAATTTTTTTAATTTAACACAAAAACTAAAAAAGGAATGCAAATTCATGAACTTATTTTTTATTGAAGTCTGGTGATGATTGAGGGGGATGGGAGGAGGGAGAGATTATCTTCTTACTGTTTAAAGGGGAATCCCCCCCATTAGGACTTGAGGTGAAATCCTTTTTCGGGGGTTACTTCCCTTCTTTTTTTAAATGCCCTAGGCCCCAGCTTCAGAGCCCCACGGCCCTCTGCGCACAAAAAATCTGTCCATAGAGCTCGTACCTCCCTTTTTCTTCAAGACTTTCCCCAAAAAATGGGCCATATTTTGTCTTGAAAACAAAAGCACGGCTTGCAACAGCTGTGTCGGGTGATTTTCATTATAAAGGTTTGCGTTCAAACCCCCTCGCACACATTTCCTTTAAACTTTGAAGTGGGCACAATGGATTCCCAACTGGCATAGCTTTCAGGGTTACCCCCCAAAACCCCTTAAAAAACTTTTTAAAATTTTCCCTACTAATTCTCCCCTTTTTTCCCCCAAGGTTGGCACTAGAAGTTCTTGGGGCCCATGGTCACTTATTTCCAGAAACACCACCGAAAAACTGTAAAAATCGAAATATTCCGAGGTATGCTTGGATGTTTCCGCGGGGGCGGCTGGAAACAATGGGGCGGCCGGCACATGTGAGGGCACATTGGCGCGTCTCGGCGAAAATCGGTATGCGGGTTTTAACGGTAGCGGGGCAAAAATTTTGCGATAAAAGTAACGTTATGCGGAAAAAATCGCTAGGGGCATGCCATCTTTTGCGGGGCCACTGTACTTAGTTTTTTACTATATTGAAGGTATTCAGTAATTCAATAAAAAATTAAATTAAAGATAAAGGGGGAGAAGCTAGTTCTGAATTGATACAAAAAAAAAGGCTTTCTAGTAATAAGTGGAATTTAAAGGAAGGGGATAGAACAGAACAGACACCTGGGGGGAAAGACAGGCTTTCAGGTTTTAAAACAGCATATTCAATGTTGTAGGATCTGCTATGGAAAGGGATTTTTTTAATAGTTTTGAAGGGTTGAATGATAGGGATTCTGGAATCTTCGGGATTTTCCAGTTTTTTGGACCCTTTTATGCACATGAGTCTTCAAAAGGGTTAAATCAAACAGGGAAATAATAAGGATTTTTGTGTCTAGCTTTCTATTTCTGTTGCAGAAACAAGAAAGTTTCATGCAGGATTGATACTAGAATTGATTGTCCGTATATGTGTATGCACAGTAGTATGCATGAATTTTAGTAATTTAAAAATTTTAGACTTTTAAAGAGTAGGAGAGTGATTGTTGGGTGATAAATTAGGATGTCTGGCATCCGGGATCCCAAACTATTCAGCACCCTACCAGAAGATAAAGAAACAGGGCTGGAACAATGTAAAGCCTTCAAGGGGAAATTGGACAAGTAACTTCCCCCAGGTCCCAGATCAAACAGGCTGTGATAGAACAGGGGCAGTGGGCCTCCAGCACAACCCCCTGGTTTCCCCCCCCAGGAAAGCACCGACAAGCCGGGGCCATGATGGGCCAGAGAGTAAGAAGCTCTCAAAGGGGTGATCATTATGTATTGTAAAATTTAGTACAGCTGCTTTTTGTTCAGTATTATTGGCTTAGGTGATTTCCTGTAATGGATCCCCAGGCCAAATACATAGGTGAATTAGAAAATAGTTTAAGAGAGTATAATGTAAGTAGTCTGTTTGAGGTACCATAATGTATCTTAGAGAGGATGCCCCTGAAAAATGGTCTGAGTTGATTCAAACAAATTGTTTTGTCAAAACCCTTTTTTAGGTTTTTGGTACATCATCATCGCTGTCATGTTTGGGAGACTCAAACCCACTCTATTGGACATGTCTTCTTGGAACTCTGGGGAGTGCTCAGTGTTATTCTGAGAAATTTTCGGGTTTGGGGTTACTAGCCCCTTTCTCCCGGCATTTTAGCACCTCTTAACACACAGGTTTAGGAAAAGAATCTGTTCCACTTCCCCAAGGGATAACAGAAATAAACAAGACATGGACTAAAAGAAAAAATAAAAAATCCCAGGGTAGTATAAAATCTTTTACATGCTGTGTGAAAGTGAACATAGATAAGAGTAAGGTGATGGGGTATCAAATGATTAGATAAAAATTGGATATCACATTGGAGGGAGGGGGATGGAAGAAGTGATTGTTCAGATATTGGGAGTTGACTTGTCAGCAGAAAGGGTTTATGAAGGATGAGGTTAACCATAGAATTGATGAAGGAAAAATGGTGAATGGTGATTGAGGTATCTGTGGAGACAAAAAAATGTTATCCATGGGGGAAAAAAGAAGGAAATGTACAAATGAACAAGAGTATAGTGGTACCAACACATTTATAGGGGTGTGAAACATGGGTTGTAAATGCTGCAGTGAGGAGGAGGCTGGAGGCAGTGGAGATGTCGTGTCAAAGGGGCAATGGTGGTGTAAATATTGTGCAAAAAATTCGAAGTGTGGAAATTAGGAGATGGTGTGAGTTACTAAAAGTATAATCAAAGGTCTGAAGAGGGGTTGTTGAGGTGGCTTAGTCATTTAGAGAATGGAACAAAGTAAAATGACTTGGAGAGCACATAAATTTATAGGGGAAGGAAGGCAGGTAGGGGTCGTCCTAAGAAAGGTTGGAGGGAGAGGGTAAAGGAGGTTTTGTGGGCAAGTGGCTTGGGATTCCAGCAAGCGTGCGTAGCATGTTAGATAGGAGTGAATGGAAACGAATGGTTTTGGGACCTGATGAGCTGTTGGAGTGTGAGCAGGGTAATATTTTGTGAAGGGGATTAAAGGAAACTAGTTAGCTGGACTTGAGTCCTGGAAATGGGAAGTACAGTGCCTGTACTTTAAAGGAGTGATTTGAGATATTGGCAGTTTGGAGGATATCTAAACTATCCTATATGAGTGCCTCTGCAAAGACAGTCATTAGCATGAGTGATGGTGAAAGTTTTTGAATGATGAAAGTTTTTCTTTTCTTTTTGGGTTATTCTTTCATTTTTTGCCCACCCTGCCTCATTTGTGAAACAGCCAATGTGTTAAAAAAAAAAGAAAAAGTAGTGTAGTGTGACCTAAGTGTAAGTAGAAGAAGCAAGACATACCTGAAATTTTGCATGTTTGAGACAGAAAAAAAGATACCAGCAATCGTAGCATCATGTAAAACCCGTGAGTGATGCTGATTGAACTCTGACAATTCATGACAAGAGGGAGTGTATGAAGCATTAAGAACTTTAAAAATGGTTTTCTTCTCAACATAAATTTAGATTGAATGAACTCAGTTTTTATAAAATTCAATAAGAAAAGGAAACCCTCCCAACAAATACTTGATTCACACCATTAATCTGCTAATTAACTTGCGTTTTCAGATCCTGAATGACCAACCCAAACAACCTACTACAAAGGCATTCACTGAAAAAATTTAAGAAGTGAATGTGGGAAAAAACATTGCTGCAACAGCTTTGCTTGATGCTGCTCAAGATGATGGCCATGAATAATGAAAGTAACATACAAGTTTGTTGCAGATGCTACAGCTTTCAGCCAAGATCATGCTCATTACAGTCATGTTGCTCACATTTCTGAGGACAGGTATGTACCCATAATTATGGCACATTGCAGTACAGCTTTGTTCTAAGTTTAATGCCAATTGACAGTAAAGCACCTACCTTAAGTGAAAGTTTTTGTCCTCTCCCATTATTTTACCCTAGTCAAGCAAGTCCTATTTGGTGATACACATCAGGAATTGTCTCATCCTTTTGTAGGCACTTTTATGAATACAATGGTACCCAGAGTTTTGGCCATAATTCGTTCCAGAAGGCTGTTCGAGGGGCCGTTACCAAACAAATTTGTTCCCATGAGGAAATTGTGAATTACATTAGTCCATTTCAGATCCCCAAAAATACACTTACAATAATAATTGTTCGAGTTAGGAGCTGTACAAAACTTGGGGTACCACTGTACTACTTTTCTCCACATGAAATTGAGAGATTGATGAAGTGTTTCTTTGTTTCATTTTTTTTTTTTTTTTTTTTTTAAAAATAATTTTGGATAAAGTTTGAAATTAAAATACCTATCTAAAAGATAGCTTTGTTTTTTTAAATATGAATAATTATAATGGTTTATTAAAATATTTATTTCCTCTTAAATATTGAGATAAACATAACTGACATCTTTTCTATGAGCTTTTGAAATATCAATATTGTTTTATTCTCAGGCAATAGAGGATCCTGGGGGTCAGATATGAAATGGGTGATGGAGAAGGACATGTGGTTGTAGTTGCTGATGGCTGGCGGACTAGAAGAAGGAAGTGAAATTGCAGGTCAACACATGGTGGTTGTGCAGCCAGAAGTTGATCAAGGAGTTATAATGCTTAGTGAGAATCAGGTCAAAATGGAAGCTGTAGATGGTCAGCAGTTCACTTACATGTCAAAACCGAAAAGTTTTTTATTTACTCTGCTTGATCTAATTTACAGAATTCATTCTGTGTTTCTTGATTGGTGCTTCGCTGCATAGCCCTTGTGGCTTAGCGCTTCTTTTTGATTATAATAATAATTGATTGGTGCTTCAATTTTTTTAAGTGTAAAATTTTACCTTACATTTGTATAAGAATTTTTTGTATATATTAGTTTGTATAGAACATTAAGAATGTAATGCAATGAAAATGTAAGAAAAATCTTTAGTGCTGCTGAAAACTGAGAACAGGCTGTAATCTAACCATTTAAAATTATAAATGAGGATGCAGTGGTGGTTGTACTATATTTATTTTTTGTATGTTTAACACCTTATATTTTGTAAATTTAACTTTTTTTTATAAGCATTTATGTACATAAATAAAGATACTTCCCAACTACACAGTATTTCAAGAGCCAATAGATAATGATAGCGCTTCCCCCTTGATATAATAAAATAAAAAAACACATATCTGGTGGAAAAAGGGTAACAAGGCAAGAAAAATTTGAGTAAATTATTGAATTTTATCAAAAAAAGATGGAAGATATGATGTTTAGAGCTTATAAAGAGGTTGAAGCAATGAAAAATGAATTAACTCTCTGTTGTAGTTTATAACTTTTTCAGAGTGAAGAAATTAAATATCATGGCATATTTGCCATTCAGTTTTTAAACTGCTTAACTAGGAACTGAAGTTAAATCAGGCTTTAACCTTATACTGAGGAAGACCTAGTAAATTTTTTTTTTTTTTTTTTAACAATAGTCATCTCTTGCCAAGGGAGGCTGACCCAGAGAATTTTTATTATTATAATCAAAAGAAGCGCTAAGGGCCCCAAGGACTGACCCAGAAAAAAAGGGTGTTTACCCAATTGCCGTCTTTCCAGAAATGCACTGACATTACAATCAGATTACCCTTCCTTCAGATTGCAAGCACTGCCCTTCCCATCTTCAAGAGACTATTCCAGATAACCAGTTACCATGAATCCCTTTAAGTGCTCCCTACACAGTGCACTTTATGTGCACAGCATGACCGAAGTTAGGAGACCACCAGGGTACACATTTTGAATAATGTTTACTAGAGGTTTGGGCAATTGTAATTGATGCTGCAGCAAGAACAGAGGTGTTAAAAGTTGCAGTGTCTGAAGAGGACACAGCATAGATATGATATGTATAGAACCCAATGTGCTTGGTCAAACTGCCAAAGGGAGCAACGAGATTGGGTGTAGGAACAAGAAACGGGAAATAATTGCTGTTCATGAAGATCAGATACAACAGACCAGCAAAGTTCAGTGCTGGTGAGGGTTTCGTCCCAGGAATTGGCTTTTTCTTCCCTGTCCTGGATTGAACCTGATTGCCTCTGCAGGTGCTGTATATTATAAAAACTATGCGCTAAACTCACAATGATCATACAGCGCTGTGGTGCTGTATAACCCACTACAGGTTTAGCATGTCCCACTGATTAAAAAAAAATAGAAGAGAGACCAACAGAGGAAAGGGTCTAAATGTGAAAGAGGTACTGGTACATTAGACATGGAGAGGAAGGGGTTGTTTAGCATTTCTTTTTTTAAAATAATACTACAACTACTAATACTAAAAATAATAGTCTCCATGAGCTATGAGCCCCTTTTCGAAAGCAAATAATGACTATTCAAATTACCTCATAAAACGAGTGTAAGGAAGAAGTGACATCGTGGATAATAATGGGGCAAAAAGGAAAAGATACAATATATAATTATGGGGACACTAAACCCGTAGGATTATAAAAGCACATGGGGGGGGGGGATGGGAAGCATTAGTTCAATTCAGGAAACTGGAGCACAGATCTAAAATTTACTAGATCAAGAGCCCCTCACCAGCACAAGAACCTCCCCTTTAGGCATACAGAAAAGTTTCAAAGAGCAGACCGTGTACCACTTGCCGAAACAGATATTGGCTGCAGTATAATTATGCAGAGCACAAACTGAAAGCAGAGAAAAAGGCATGGTATATCATTTTGCAAAAGTACACTTTCATTGTATTTCCATGATGGGAAAAGGATCAAGGATTGAATAAAACAGTCAGTGACAGAAATTCCATATGTAAATTTTCAGTTCCTGTAAACCAGGGGTCTACAGACTGCAGCCCATGGGTCACATGTGGCCTGTCATAAGGTTTTATGAGGCCCACAGCAATTTGAAGTATTTATAAATAATATAACTATTATAATAAAAAAGAAGCACTAAACCTACAAAGGTCATACAGCAGTAAAACTAATAAACCCTCATTTTCAGTCAGTTAAAGTTAAGCATTTTGTTGCTTGTAACAATTTATACATCAATAATAAAAAATGAAAGTGCTAAACCTACAAGGGTCAAATAGTGCAGCAGGGCAGGGAAGGGTGAAGGTGTAGTGGGTAGAAAGAGGGAGAGGGATTATTATTATTAGGTCGTGCAGGGGTAGAGGGTAGCAAGAGCGAGAAGTAGAAAGGCCTGTGAGGAGTGCTAGAAGCAGCAGCATCAAAGTTTGTGCAGTAAATCAGATGCTGTCAAAAAGTCACCGAGAGAATCTGAGTCAAAAGTGGGTCCATCAGCAAGGAGGAAGATAGTGAAGGCATTAGAGAGGTGATGACATCGGAGGTAAATTCAGCGTGCTTGTTGATACAGTAGACAGTCCAACAGAACATGGCTAACAAACGGGAACCTAACAATTCTCACAGAGTGAAACAGAGCGCCTCTCCATGAGATACCCGTAAGAAGTGTGTGGCCGATGCAAAGATGGGAGAGTATAGTCTCCCAGTCACAGCACTGATGACAACAGAAGATGGCTAGAAATCTATACTTGGTTTAACAGAATGCAACTTATTATGTAGCAGATAAGACCAATGTTGTTGCCAGCAGTTTCAAGCAAAATAGTCTGTGAATGGAACACCTCTATATGAAATTGGGTCATGTACTGCTGACCGCACAGCAGTGTCTGCCTGTTCATTGCCCTGTATGTCAACACGACCGGGGACCCAACAAAAGACAATATCTTTGTGCTTGCTAGAGATACAGCATAACCAAAGTTGGATACAAAGAACCAGGGGATGAGGTGCATCAAATTTTTGTATAGCCTGCAAAGCACTAAGGGAGCCTGACACTACCACAAATGGCAACACAGGCAGAGATGCAATACGGATAAGTGCTATGAGAATTGCATACAATTCAGCCGTAAAAATGCTAGCTGAAGCTAATAAATGCCCTCGTACGACACTGTCTGGAGACACTGCTGCAAATCCGACATCAGAAGACTTGGAACCATCAATGTACACTGTGATGGCATGAGAATGAGACTGGAAAGTGATTAAGAAAAAGAGCGAGAAGTAACCGTAGGTATTTGGGCTTTTGCACATGGCAGTGGGGAAGAACAGATACAAACCGTTGGAACTTCCTAAGGGGAAAGGGAAAAGTTAGATGCTACACAAACATAGAAAGGTGGTCCATTTTCAGGCAGCACGTGATCCGAAAACCATCACACCATATGGGAAGAAGCCTGAAGCATAGTCAAAGATGTGCTGAAGTCAGAGGTGTCAAAGGAGTCAGGCCAAGCCTCTGTATCCCGAGCATGGGACAAAATGTGACCCGCAGAAGATAATGGAGCAGTTGAAAGGTCAGAAGAATGGTCCAATAACAAGGCAGGGTTGTCAGAGGGTGTTGCTACAGAAAGGGGCCCAGGAGGAGGACGTACATGGACTTGGGACTCCATGGTCAAGCCTCTCTTTTCTTTTCTTTTTAAGAAAAAAAAAAAAAAAGAAAAAAAGCATGGAGGGGCAGCTCCCAGGGGGAAAGAACCACAAGTCTCCCTTTCCGTGCCCAAAAGGACAACCTCAGCACACCCAGTAGTGCAGATGTGGCATGGAACCCATGTCATACCCTACCCTTCAAGCCAGTAAACCAGTAATCTGGGATAGCGACCTCACATCTACCAATCCCTCTCAGCGAACAAAAGGGAGGGCGGTTGGAAACCCGCCACAAATTATACCTCCTTCAGCTACCACCTGGAATCCGACAGGCAACCTCCAGAAATACACTCGAAGCCCCCACCCCCGATAGATAGACCAGAGGGATTGGAATCTCTAGCTGATCCAGATTCCCTGGCAAATTACACTACCACCAAGGACTTCAACAGAAGGAAATGGACCCAGGAACCCCCTTTTCAGGTCTAGGAACTACAAAGCCTAAGGGAGCAACCTCAAAGGCAGAAACAGGAAAGGGAGAGTGGAGGGATGGGGAGAGGAGGAAAGGGAAAAGGGTGATGGGGAGGATGGGATAGGGAAGGGAGGATTAGAGGGCAATTAAGTTTGGTCTGAGGAAGAAGACCAAAAGGTCTAATTCCTCACCGACAGCCTCTTCACTGTGCCAAGGAGACCCCTTGAAGAGGAATTTATACATTAAAATGTTAAAACTTTATTTCTAATCTTTTCACTTTTCAGATATACTCTTCTGTTAATGAAGGAAAAAGGAAAAGAACAGCGAGTTCCACCTGTTTAATGAAGAATGAAGCGTAATGTACTTCTTAATATGAGCAGGTGATAAATTTAGTCTTGTGTGTCATATGCCACTAAACTTTTGCAGTTTTGAAGGAGTACAATGTACGAGGACTTTTGGGCCAAAATAAACCAAATTATTCCCAATTACAGGAAACAGATTTGGGAAAAGAATC
>NW_026472669.1:0-11474 GCF_026875155.1 Cherax quadricarinatus
GATAAAAAAATAACTCGGTAAATAAATAACAAAAAGGCACAATACCGTGACTGGAACGATACAATGGTCCAAGTCGGACCGAAACGTCGTCGTAAGCTTCTCTCTTTTATGTGCGGGTTATTTGTGTAACTCGGTAAAATTAATGTCTAATTAGGATGCAATAGAACCTAATCTGGATAAAATAATGCATAATAGGATTCATTAACGTTCCTCTGATAATACAACTGGAAACTCTGATGCAGAATAACTTAACATACCTACTGTATAAGACCATTTTACTTGGTGAACTGAGATGCAACTACACTCGTCCTCGAGACACGATACTTTTTATGTGCATAATGCTATTTATTTACTACATTAGAATACCAGAATAAAAGAGAATGTTTACAATATTTCAGTGTAACCACTTGTGATATACATTGGAAATGCTCACACGTTGCCAGAGGACTTACACCACATTTCTCATTTCTCTTTGAAGCTGCTTAACAACTCGTAAGTGAAAGTTTGTGTCAAGAGAAACTTGCACAGAATATTAACGTAACCTGCAGGTGATGAGACCTCAGTGCAAATACATATTCCGGAGTGGGTATGTCCTGCTCTCAGCATGACAAGACCCCCGCAGCTCCACCTCTCGTCCAACTTCCTCGCTCCATAGTTCCTAGGTGAACTGCAGTTGCTTTTATACTAGTAATTGAATCATATATAAAAACTCTAGAAATACACCTATGTACACACAGACTCTCAGTTAGACGCTGTCTTGTTGAAGCCTTTTCACATCATTCCTAATATGAATCCTTGTACTGTTTTTCCTCTGTATATGATCTCTTTTTTTTCTTTACATTGCCATACACTCTGTACTTCAGAACACTCGTGATATGACCAGATATTTGTCTCCTCTCCATACCTCGTCACCTTTCCTGTCTTCTGTATAAGTGAGTTTGGACGTATGGACCAGTATCTGCAGTGTTCCTCTGTTCTCTCGTTCTTATAGACTACTGTTATGCTATTTACTGCGTTACGTAAATAAATGTCCTGGCTCCTAGGGGTAAACAACCTGCCTAGTCAAGGGGCATTTAAAATATTAAATCATATAAACCAACCCAGGGCTAAGCTTGATCCTTCACATGAATTAGGACGCGTTAATTAAATCGTCACTAATAATATATTTATTATGAGGAAGGATATAAAGCTCACCTATTCATATATGTATCTACCTATCTATCTATACATATAACATATATATATTTTATATATATATATATATATAATATATATATATATATATATATATTTTATATATATATATATATAACACTGAACTCTGGCTGAAGGAGACTCGAACCTACGAATCTTAGGACAAGGTACGCAGTGCTTTACCATTCTACCCACACTGGACAATACCTTGGCGTTTAGCTTGCGCTACACGTTTGATCCAAGGCAGCCAGCTTTCAGAGAGAAGGCTTACAGCTTTTCATCTCATCCTAAGGTTCGTAGGTTCGAGTCTCCTTCAGCCAGAGATCAGTGTTTGTGTATATTTCGCCTGCTCTCGCGAATTCCTTGCATTGTTCAAATCTCTAGTAAGGCTGATGCATGCAGGGGATGAGATGAAAAGCTGTAAGCCTTCTCCCTGAAAGCTGGCTGCCTTGGATCAAACGTGTAGCGCAAGCTACACGCCAAGGTATTGTCCAGTGTGGGTAGATTGGTAAAGCACTGCGTACCTTGTCCTAAGGTTCGTAGGTTCGAGTCTCCTTCAGCCGGAGATGAGTGTTTGTAAGAATTTTTGGATTTCTTCCTGAAGCCATTTGAATGTTCCACTTCTTCTACCACCCCATCTTTTCATTCTTTTTCACCAATAGGTATATTTTATTTCATAATATGGTACAAAAAAATTAACAGATACATTGTTGTTTATATAAAGATGGCATTTGCAGTACATCAGGTGTGAGAGATACATGTCTAGTACATATTGTTACGTGTTTGTCACTGATTATAATGCGAAAATCTCTTCCAGCTCCTCAGAGCTGGGAAGGGTGCACAAAATACAGCAGGCATTACCCTTCCTAAGAGCAGCGCTGAGTCGCTCGAACAGAAAAGTAGCTGCCCTGGGATCAGTAGTTACCCTGATGAGTCATTTGCCTAAGCTCCTTAAAAAGCTTAGATGCACTCTCTTCCCATGAGCCAAGGGTCTCTGAGCCTATCTGAACAAACATATAATGATGGGCAAGTTCTCCATATGTAGTCCCACCACCTGCTTGCCGTCTGTCCAGGTTTGAAGTGTGATACCATCTGGACGCTTCTGGCTGCCATCAGATCTGCATAGTTGGGGTGGCTCTCATACTGCTGGGCATCCGGCTGTTGTGAGGCTCCTCTTGATAATGTTATTAACCTCCTCATGTCTTGCAATCTTTCCCTCGGATGCACAGTACATAAGACCATGGTACGCGAATCGGTCTGCTGCTTCACTGCCACATATATACCTGTGTTCGGCGAGAATAAGGGAGGCAAGTCGAAGGGCAACACCAATGCGGATGGTCTGTGGGTCGAGTATGTATACTCTTTAAAAAGGGTATGCATATTCCCACTAAATCACAGAATGGGATATCCCATGTAGGCACTTATCAAGCTGTGAACACAACAGACAGTAAACAGACTGTCACACATAAACGTATTCCAAAATGTGTACTTTGTGACGGATCACATTGGGCACACTATTGTAGTCAATACACAACAATGGAGGCACGTAAACAACATGCCCATCAGCTGAAAAGGTGCACCAAGTCTTTAGGTGAACACAAGGGAGGTAAATGCTCACTGAAGAAGTCTTTTAAATGCAAGGGTATGCATCATACAGCATTATCCCCTAGCACTTACGCTGAACAGCAGACGACTTCCACAGAAACAGGATGTCAACAAGCAACAGCATTAAATGTGAGAGATAAGTGTAAATCGACTGTTCTTCCAATAGCTTGAGTAGAGTTATTTAATAAATTACACAAAACCAATGAGCTAACATTATTTGATCAAGGCTCACAAAGGTCCTACATAAGAGGAACAGTGTTGCAGAAACTGAATAAACAACCCCATGCCAAAATACAGTTAAATATAGCTGGTTTCCTAGACCAACAGACTCACTGTTGGTCTATGAAACAGGAAAAAGACAGTAGAAGCTGTGGTAGTAGAAGATTTGCCTAAGTCTGTGCAGATCCAGGGATTAAAAAAAACCAGTTGTAGCGCTGAAAGCAGCCAAGTCAACTTATCCTGTCCTGACATACAGACGGACACAATTAGTCCTATTGATTTAATCATTGGAAGTGATTATTATCACTGTTTTGTGCAAAATATAGTAAGTAAACATGATGTTCACTTGCTGAAAACAGTAGGAGGCCATATCATATGGCCAGATATTGACTCAGTGGAAAATATACTAGTAACAAGGATAACCGCTGATCATGTACCACAGCAAAAATTATCATTACTGGAAGAAATGAATGAACCAGTTGAGAAGTTGTGGGATTTAGATGTGATAGGTACTGATGTAAATAAACCAAACCCACAAGAGTCTCAGACTTATAACCAATATTTGGACACTGTCAAATATGAAGATGGACAGTACTGGGTAAGGTTACCATGGAAATTAAATCCACCACATCTACCTAGCAATTATCGCATGGCTTTCGGACAAATAAAAGCACAATACATGAGCTCAGGAAAAATCCAGAGCTGCTGTCTATGAAAATATCATACAAGAACAGTTGGACAATAAATTCGTTGAGGAAGTAGTCGAAGACAAGTTGAAACTACTCCACTATGTGTTGTATACAATTGTACGTGCTAATAAAGATGAAGCAAGTCTTAATGACTGTCTGATGACCGGACCCTCACTAACTGAGAAGCTTGGAGACGTGCTTATGAAATTTCGCACAAATCCATATACCTACACGGCTGATATTTCCAAAGCTTTCTTAACAGTTAGACTACAAGAAAGAGAGAGAGCTTATACTCGATTCTTGTGGCTTGAAAATCCACATGATCCTCAAAGTCCTTTGAAAACACACCGTTTCAAGTCAGTATTATTTGATGCAACATCCTCTCCATTCTTGCTAGAAGCTACTCTAAATGCACATTTGAAATTTGGAAGTGTCTTCAAAGAAACCTTAAAGAAAAGTTTCTATGTGAATAATTTTCAAGGTACTGTGAATAAAGAGGAGGATTTGAAATCCTTATACAGAAAAACTAACAAGGAAATGAATGAAGCAAATATGCCTCTAAGTATGTGGAATACTAATTCAACGCAATTAAGCGAACTTATCAAAGATGATTTCCTTGAAGTTGAAATTCCTGACTGCAAAAATATGCTGGGACTTAATTGGAACACACAGGAAGACACTTTGAGTCTCAAAAGGATATGCAACAAATCATGCAGTACACTCACCAAACGTAGTTTACTGTCAGAGGTATCACAATGTTTTGATCCTCTAGGGCTCATCCTACCAATTACCATAAAAGGTAAAATGCTTGTGCAAGATGCATGGAAGCTCAAAATCAGCTGGGATGAGAACTTGCTTCTAGAAATGAATCAGGCATAGGATGAAATATCCACAGAGTTTAAATAACTTCATCAAATTAAATTTCCCAGACAAATAGGTCAAGAGGGAAAAAAGTACACATTACATGTGTTCTGTGATGCATCAACCAGAGGTTATGGCGCTGTAGCTTACATGAGTAATGCTGAAGGAAGTATACTAATTACTTCAAAGGCCAGGGTCGCACCCTTGAAGGTCAGAACAGTACCACAATTGAAACTGACAGCACTCTATGTAGGTACAAAATTAGCTGTCTATCTCAACAAAGTGCTTGATCATCTCACTATTGAAAAAACCGTGATCTGGAGTGATAATGAAGCAGTTCTCCAGTGGTTAAAAATAATAAGAGTAAGTTGGTCTATTTACAGAATAGAGTAGCAGAAATAAAAGAGATGCAGAGAGATTATCTCTTTCTCCACGTCTCTACCCAAGAGAATCCAGTTGACATGTTGTCACGTGGTGTCCCACTCAAGAAATTTGTGGATAATAAATTATGGCTCCTCGGACCAAACTGGCTCTCTAAAGAAAATAACTGGCCTCAGCAAAAAGCTCACAATATGCTAGAAGAAACAGTCTGCTCGAACAGAGCAGGAATAATCTGTTTAAATACTGCAGACACGCCAGAAATAGTCATTGATGGATCTAATTACTCATCTTTTGGTGAACTCTTAAGAGTTACAGGTCTTGTCTTTAAATTCATTAAAGGAATAAAACTTAATTATGAATTTCTTGAACCCATTAAATACTGGGTGAAACTAGTACAGAAAGTTGTTTTCTCTACAGAATATGATTTTTTGGAAACAGGATAAATCCCCAAAGATGTCGAGGAAGAATTCATAATCATTCACTACCTAAAGGAGCCATGCATCCAATATTGATCCCTAAAAATCATTGGCTAACAAGACTGACTGTTAAAAACGCCGACAGTAACGTGTTACATGGTGGGGTAGCTGACACACTTTGTCATATACGACAATCCTACTGGATACCTCAAGGTCGACAAAGTGTGAAAAAAGAACAAATAAGGGACTGCATTACTTGTCGTCACTGCGATATGCGAGTATATCAGTATCCAGGTCCACCTCCATGTCTCTCTGAAAGAGTTTGTCGTGTCACTCCATTTGAAGTGACAGGTGTAGATTACACTGGACCAATAATTTTAACTAAAAAGTTGGCAAAGTTCCCATCAAGGTGTACATCTTTTTGTTCACTTGTGCTACGACTTGAGCAGTACATCTAGAAGTAGCCACTGACATGTCTGCTGAAACCTTTATCAAATTATTCAGAAGGTTTGTAGCCAGAAGGGCATGTCCCAGACTTAGGGTTTCAGACAAAGCAACGAACTTTGTTGCTGGTGCTGCTTATATAAGCAAGATCTTTGATCAGCCAGAGGTACAACAGATGCTGAATCAACGCAGTTGTCGATGGAGATACGTTCCTCCCAAGGCTCCATGGCACGGCGGATTTTATGAAAGAATGATCGGCATTGTAAAATGTTGTTTAAGGAAGACTCTTCATTGTCTCGAATCGACTTAGAAGAATTTCATACAGTTTTGACTGAAATAGAAAATAGAGTCAACAACACACCTCTAACTTATGTTACCGATGATCTGGACAATTTAGAAGTGTTAAGTCCATCTCATATACTCAATGGCAGAAGGCTCGAACCTGTTCCTCCCATGAATGATAAAGAAATCATAGAAGATCCTACTTATTTTGAATCTGAGCAACTCAGACGTAAATTTAAATACCTTAATAAAGTGACTGAACTTTGGGAGAAAATTTGGCGAGAAGACTATCTCACCTCATTGAGAGAACACTTCTATGGAGCTGGTATTCCTGAAAATCATAAGTCCTTAAGACCTGGTGACATAGTGATTATTGACAATGATGGTCCGAGGTCCCAATGGCTTCTTGGAAAAATTGTGACCATATATCCTGATGCAAATGGAATCATCAGGACAGTTTATGTTTTGAGCGAAGATATAGTGAAAAAGCGGACAATAGATAAATTAGTGCCATTATCATTACACAGGGTACAAAATAAAAGTAGTGATTCTCCAGAAACCCCACAATCTAAAGCTGTTCAGAAAAGACGACCAGCAATGGTGGTGAGTGAGAAAATCAAATTAATGTTAAGTGATGAATAGTTCACCTAAGGCAAACCTCTGTCGCCCCCCAGTTTGGAGAAATTTTCTCCAGGAGGGGGGTATCAGCCCATTTCAGCCATTTTCAGCCCTTTCAACCCTGAGGGAGGACCCTCTCAGAAAGGGCAATGGCGTCTTGCTTGTTTCTGCATCAACATTTTTAATTTGGGAAGCATCTGTCCAGCATGTGTCATAGATCATGCCACGTCTTTGCAAGAGAACAGTGTTGCAACTAGGGTGGGTTAATGAGAGATAATTCATCTTTTACTTTAAGGAAACCCTCACCCACTTTATTACCATGTTAAAGATAGCATACACTGACGTCTAGGCCCAGACAACAAGAAATCAAGCATTTTGCATGCTTCCTGAGAAAGTATGGCAAGGAAGGGAAAAATGCTTGTATCAACACTTCCTTTGTGAAGATCATGGTGGGGGCAAGCCATGGCAGGCGAGAGGCATCATAGCTCAGATTGCAATAAACCATGAGACGGGGAATATGTTATGCGTGCATTGACCTTAACTAAGGAATTAACAGTGCTCCCTTGACCTCTGACAATCTCCATCATCACAATGGAAATATTAAAAAGCAGTGTGTGCAGCTTCTTACAGTGTCATTATTGTGAGATGAACAAATAAACAAGTATTGAAGACTGTATAGTGACAGTTCGAGTGTTACAAATTTCCCGACTGAGTGAAGGACGAGTGACATTCCTCAAAGACACTATTCTTCAATCAAGACACCGGATACCCGGGTAAATTAAGGGTCCGATACAAATATCCAAGTAAGTCTACTTAGACGTATTGTGGTACAATTGACTGCACAGCTGAGAACTAATGTAGATTACCATAAATTCAGTAACTGGTGGGCCATCGAGCCCAAACCAGGTACGTGTAACCTCAGCAATCAGTTTCTGACATATACTGAATAACACCCCTCTGGGGTAACTATACAATTACACCATTTTCTTTACACAGCCCGAGGGAATGCATATGACAACTCCTCAAGACACGTACTTGGAGGCGGCTGCGAGGGCAAGAGTCATTCAAGCTAAGTGCTATCTACAGTTCACATTATCTTTGATTTAGCTTGTTACATTTCCCTACAGATGCGGACGTGTATGGGGATGTCTTACTTATTTTGCGAATGCAGATGCATATGTGGATATATGTTTACAGTGTTTACATTGTTTACATTGTTCCTCTTTTCTTATGAGTCCGGTATTGTCGCGCGTCAGGTGTTTCTTTGATGTGGGAGTTGACTGTGAGGTGTGGTCTATGCCCTTTAATTGCCTTCCTTTGATGTATTACTTTCATAGTTCCTTGACAATGTGAGTAGTCACGAAATCGCTTGCAATTTCACTACTCTTTCACAGTGGTTGTTTTGCATACATACATTATTATATATAATATATATATATATATAATATATATATATATATATATATATATATATATATATATATATATATATATATATATATATATATATATAATATATATATATATATATATATATATATATATATATATATATATATATATATATGTATATATATATATATATATATATATATATATATATATATATATATATATATATATATATATATATATATATATATATATAAATATTATATATATATATATATATATATATATATATATTATATATATATATATATATATATATATATATATATATATATATATATATATATATATATATATATATATATATATATATATTTATATATATATATAAATATATATATATATATATATATAATATATATATATATATATATATATATAATATATATATATATATATATATATATATATATATATATATAAATATATATATATATATATATATATATATATATATATATATATATATAATATATATATATATATATATTATATATATATATATATATACAGTCAACTCCCACAACAAAGAAACAAATGACGCGCGACAATACCGGACTCATAAGAAAAGAGGAACAATGCAGTAGGTCCTCTGGTCCAACTAAACAAGTCCTCACGACATCCCACTAACAAAATATTCTACCCAAGAAATAAGGTTTATTATTTGTCCAATGTATTATTAAACTCTTCCCAAATTTTATTAATTATAAATGAATCTAATTTATATAAACCAAAGGAAATATTAATAATATTTTCAAAACTGCTTTTTATGAAGCAAGATTCAATTATATTTCTGTCAACCATGGACTTGCTTGAAACAACTTTCTCAACTTTTTGAAAATCAATTGGATGGTTAAAATCTCTCACATGAATAAATAGAGCATTGGAATCTTGTCCAGTTCTAATGCTATATTTATGTTGTTTTAATCTAAGTTCGAGACTTTTACCAGTTTGACATTAATAAACTTTATCGTAAATTTTACAAGGAATGTTATAGACACATCCGTCAGCATTCTGGGGGGAATTCTTTATCAAAAGTTTTTTTTACTGTATCAAGATTTTTAAATACAACTTTAATATTAAAAGTCTTAAGAAGTGAAGGCATATCAACCAAGTTTTCATGGTAAGGGAGAACCAACATATTTTTAGTTGAATAAGGTTGGTTGTTACTTTTTGGGTTGTAAAAAGTATTTCTAGCAATTTTAAACGATTTATCAATTACATTTCTCCGGTATTTCAGATCAATGGCTATTTCATATATTTTGGATATTTCTTCATCTATGAACTCTGAACTACAATTACGTAAAGCTCTCAAAAACAGAGAGTTTAACTCTATCTTGATGGGAACAGTTATTCGTAGGTTTTCTGTAAATTTTAAATTTGAGTTCATTATTACTCTTAATAATTAAAACATCTGGAAAAGGCAATGAGTTATTTTCCTCAAACTCAACAGTAAAGTTCCTAGAATGGGCTAAGCTATTTAATTTGCCAAAAAAAATGGTGTATATCTACATTCTTGGGCATAAGACATAAAATATCATCAACATATCTGAACCATTTAGCTCTATTAGGGAGGATTGTGTTAAGCAGCCTTGTTTCAAAAAATTCCATGTATAGATTACTAAGAACAGGTGAAAGAGGATTTCCCATTGCCATACCAAATTTCTGAGTGTAAAACTTATCATTAAATACAAATTTTGCATCAACAATGCAAAGTTTAATAAGTTTAATGATAGTAGGAACTGGCAATGGTAAATCATAATTAACGAATTCTTCAGATAAGAAACTTAATAAATCATCAACATGAACTTTCGTAAACAAGGAAGTAACATCAAAACTAAAAATGTTAAAATCATTTAAGTCAGTCAAGGAAATTAATTTATCAACTAAATCTAAGCTGTTTTTAACATTAAAGTTAGAAATTTTACCAACAATAGGGCTCGAAATGTCAACAAGACATTTGGATAATTTATACGAAACTGATCCTATGGAGCTAATAATTGGTCTGATTGGATTACCTGGTTTGTGTGTTTTTATTAGTCCATACATGTAATGTAAAGATGGATTAGTGGAAGTAAATTGTTTAATTAATTCATCTTTGCCTTTCAGTAGAAGTTTTATTGTTTTATTGAAATTGCTGTTAACGGTTTCTAAGGGATTCTTTCTAAGTTTAGAATAGGTATCAGTATCATCTAAGAGATTATTCATTTTTTCTTGGTAATCATTTTCTTTCATAATTACTATTGCATTTATTTTATCTGCTTTGGTAAGTCGCAAATTTTTATTATTATTAAGTGTATCATAAGACTTAGAGAATCTTTGAGGGCAATTGGGAATGTTTTGCTTTAACATTGAGCTATATACCATTCCTTTACAAATATTAATTTCATCGTTAGGTAAGACACATATGCAACAGTTAGGTATCTTTATTTCGAAACGTTTCGCCTACACAGTAGGCTTCTTCAGTCAGACACTGCAACACAAGGGTATCTTGGTACAGACCATCAACTTCGACAACCTCTACTAGTGAGAACGGCTGGGTTTGAGAGGGACCTGCCCTCCCAAAGCAACCTACGTCTCACCTCCTGGTACTATATAAGGCCCCATTCTGTCACTTCAACTTCATATTGTTTCAGACAACGGAACAATGCTCTTCTCCAGACTGAGGGACTGACCACCTCAAAACTTTAAGGGTGATGGACTGATTACATCGTCTTCAAGTATCTTCTGCTTCCATGAACTTTTCTGTACTCGACTGAAGAAGCCTACTGTGTAGGCGAAACGTTTCGAAATAAAGATACCTAACTGTTGCATATGTGTCTTACCTAACAATCTGTCGGTATTTTATACCATTTTAATGTTCATTCTGTCAGACACTGCAACACAAGGGTATCTTGGTACAGACCATCAACTTCGACAACCTCTACTAGTGAGAACGGCTGGGTTTGAGAGGGACCTGCCCTCCCAAAGCAACCTACGTCTCACCTCCTGGTACTATATAAGGCCCCATTCTGTCACTTCAACTTCATATTGTTTCAGACAACGGAACAATGCTCTTCTCCAGACTGAGGGACTGACCACCTCAAAACTTTAAGGGTGATGGACTAATTACATCGTCTTCAAGTATCTTCTGCTTCCATGAACTTTTCTGTACTCGACTGAAGAAGCCTACTGTGTAGGCGAAACGTTTCGAAATAAAGATACCTAACTGTTGCATATGTGTCTTACCTAACAATCTGTCGGTATTTTATACCATTTTAATGTTCATTAATTTCATCAGTGGATAAATCAGAAGATTTTTCAAAGTTACAAA
>NW_026472670.1:0-10903 GCF_026875155.1 Cherax quadricarinatus
CCGAAAAAGTGTTTATTATCTGTTATACAATTAACTAAGAAAAATTTGGGACAGTAAAATTTATCTTCCCACACTGTGGGAAGACCAAGTAGGCAAGAATTGTTCACGGGCTAAGAAAGCGTAAATAAGGAAAGGGAGGTGTAAAGGTTTATTTTTGTAATAAACATTATTGGTTAAGGAGCAGTGTTGTGCGCCCCTTACTCTATATTTAAGAGTATAGTAGAGTAAGGGGCAAGTCGGACCGAAACGTTGTCATCTGTTCCGGGTTTCTTGTTTTGTGCGGGTTATTTGTGTATCAACTCAGTAATTAGTAAGAACTGAGAAATTCAAATTTAAACTGAAAAATCCAACTGGCAAATATGCATTACTTAATGGCATAACTTTAAGTGAAAGTCTTCAGTAATTTTCCCAAAGCGACAAATTATCTGGACAATGGATCATCGAAGCCTCCGATATTACCATATGAACAAACACGGGTTTAAGAGACGCGTGGCGATTCCCTGCCCCTATCTATTAGTTCATTTTCCACTATAATCACTTGTCCATAATTACTATCGCATTCGCTTTGTCTGCTTTCGTAGGTGACGCCCAGGATTTTTCTTAATTCATTTTAGAGGACAGTTGGGTTACACAGCAGAAATCAGACCTGTGAAGCCAATTGTTTCCGAGATTTGTTAATTATACCATGAATTAAAGGAAAGATCCTGGACGTCACCTTACGAAACAAACGAAGTAAATGCGATAGTAATTGTGGACGAGGTAGATTATAGTGGAAAATGAACAAGAAAATGGTATAAAATACTGACACCATGGAAAATAAACACATAAGCAGTTTAATGTGATCCTTTACTGACAACGTTTCGCCCACACAGTGGATTTTAACAAATCACAAACATATCTACCTGGGTGAAATGAACATGTTAGTACAAGGCAGAGGAACTTACGTGTCTCTTAATTCAAAGACTTGACAGTCGAAACAGTCATTGCTGTTTTCAGTACAGTACTTTACCAAGTTGACAGAGGGTCCTATATAGGACAGTCATCTACACGTATATCATAAACAAAAGAGAGATGAAAAAAAACAAGTCATGAGAATGAAATGAGAAGAATGAAACTATAATAAGGGTAATATAACATCCTCTCAACAAAATTAGAAAAACGATAACCATTTATATGTCGAAATTAAAGCATTAATTAATAACATCGAGACAGTAATTTTGGCTTTACATATTTTAATGTTAATTGGAACAATATCGGGTGACCAAAATTCTGCCAGACACCAAAAAATGATGAATTAGACACATACGTAACATCTGGGGGTCATTGTGGAGCGTTTCGCCATCCAGTGGCTTTAACAATACAAAAATGGACATAACAGAAATATATACAGAAATAGTGGAAGACGAGGTAGTCTTAGTCATGAAGAATCTTCAAGACTACGGTACTCATCACCTGCTCCTAAACTGAGGGACTGACTATCTCATCTTCCACTATTTGCGTGTATGTTTCTGTTTTGTTCGTGTACTATATTGATAAAGTCACTGGATGGTGAAGCGTCCACCAGTAAAGACACCCAGATGTTACAAGTGTGTCTAATTCGTCATCTTGTCGGTACTGAATACCACTGATATACAGACACCCAATAGATTCACCTCATCTTGCTGAGAGTACATGGCATGATCTAGGTTTCAGTAACCATTAACTGAGGCGCCAAAGATGACTGTTATATTACCAGCATTAAAATAACAGAAGAAAAAAAAATTTCCTGTAGAAGATGGCCTTAATTTAAATGGAATTTGTTGTCACAGGGGCTAATAATGTGTATGATGATGGCAGTGATTTGTTGGGAGAGTCAAACAAAAGTTAAAATGTTGGAAGATTTTTACAAGGTGTGTAAAAGCGAACTGGAGTGAACGCTAAAAGTCCTATTTCCCTGACGAAACCTAACCTAACCTACCTAACTTAAAACCTGACCTGACCTAACCTAACCTCACCTAACCTGATCTAACCTAACCAACCTAACTTAACCTGACCTAAACCCAACCTAACCTAACCTGACCTAACCTACCAAAATAACCTAACCAACCTAACCTGACCTAACTTAGCCTGACCTAACCTACCGACCTAACCTAACCTAACCAACCTAACCTAACCTTACCTAACCTACCTAACCTAACCACCTAACCTGACCTGAAACCCAACCTACCTGACTAACCTGACCTAACCTAACCTAACTAACCTAACTAACCTGACCAACCACTTAAACCAACCTAAACCTAACGACTAACCTAACCGACCAAACCAACCTGATCTAAAAAAACAAACAAACCTAACCGACTAACTTAACAAAACTAACCTAACTGACCTAATAACCTGACTAACCTAACCAAACCTAACCTGACCTAACCTAATCTAACCTAATAACCTAACTAACCTAACCTAACCTGACAACCTTATCTAACCTAACCTAAACCACCTAAAACACCTAATCAAACTAACCAAAATAATCTGACGAACCTACCTAATCTAAACTAACCTAACCTACCTAATCTAACCTAAACTAACCTAACCTGACGAACCTTAAACCCAACCTAACCTAACCTAATCTAACCTAACCAAACCCGACGAACCTTATCTAACCTAACCAACCTAACTAACCTAAACTAACCTGGAAAACCTAAAATAAAATAAAATAAGATAGATAAGTTTCGTTCGGATTTTTAACCCCGGGGGGTTAGCCACCCGGGAATAACCCAAGAAATCAGTGCGTCATCGAGGACTGTCTAACTTATTTCCATTGGGGCCCTTTAATCTTGTCCCCCAGGGGGATGCGACCCACACCAGTCCCACTAACACCCCGGTACCTATTTGCTGCTAGGTGAACAGACAACAGGTGAAGGAAACGTGTCGAAATGTTTCCACCCGCCGGGAATCGAACCCGGGGCCCCCCGTGTGTGAAGCGGGAGCTTTAGCCACCAGGCCACCTAAAACCCACCCTAATCTAGCCTAACCTAATCTAACCTGACGAACCTTACCTAACCTAACCTAACTTAATCTGACCTAACCTGACCTAACCAACCTAACACTATAAGTTGTAATGTGAGAAATTTTGGCAGTTTAAGGGCTGAAACTCACACTGGAAGAAAGAAATATGGGAAAAAATGAACGTAATATGTGTGAGCGAGTTGAGAATCCCCAAAATAAATGAAGAAGCGAAAGTAGCAGGAATGTTGATAAACCTGTGTACAGCAACAAGTTGATGAAAAAGTGGGACATAAAAGAAATGTATAAGAGAATTTTAAATTGTGTCAGCGCTTTGTGGGTTGTGTGACTTTTGTGGTGGTTGTGTGACTTTTGTGTGTGGTTTTGGTGACTTTTGTGTGTGGTTGTGTGACTTTTGTGTGTGGTTGTGTGGGCTTTTGTGTGTGGTTGTGTGACTTTTGTGTGTGGTTGTGTGACTTTTGTGTGTGGTTGTGTGACTTTTGTGTGTGGTTGTGTGACTTTGTGTGTGGTTGTGTGGGCTTTGTGGTGGTTGCGTGACTTTTGTGTGTGGTTGTGTGACTTTTGTGTGTGGTTGTGTGACTTTTTGTGTGGTTGTGTGACTTTGTGTGTGGTTGTTGTGACTTTTGTGGTGGTTGTGTGACTTTTGTGTGTGGTTGTGTGACTTTTGTGTGTGGTTTTGGTGATTTTTGTTGTGGTTGTGTGACTTTTGTTGTGGTTGTGTGACTTTTGTGTGTGGTTGTGTGACTTTTGTGTGTGGTTTGTGTGACTTTGTGTGTGGTTGTGTGACTTTTGTGTGTGGTTTGTTTACTTTTTTGTGTGGTTGTGTGATTTTTTGTGTGTGGTTGTGTGACTTTTGTGTGTGGTTGTGTTGACTTTTGTGTGTGTTTGTGTGACTTTTGTGTGGGTTGTGGTGCTTTTGTGTGTGGTTGTGTGACTTTTGTGTGTGGGGTTTTGTGACTTTTGTGTGTGGTTGTGTATCTTTTGTGTGTGGTTGTGTATCTTTTGTGTGTGGTTTTTGTATCTTTTGTGTGTAAGTTGTGTTTTTCAGTGTGTGGATTGTGTGTGATGGTCACTAAACATGGCTGCTGGAGGAGGCTGGAGGGACTGAAGCAACCCGTGACCTGATAACTCTGAAGAGTCAGCATTATACAGAAAAAAAATGAGTGAAAATATTAAAAGATGATTTAGAGGTAAGAATGGAAGACAGTGAAAGAATGTTGTCATCCAGAACGGAAGAAGCAAATCCATAAAGATGGTATATAAATCAAGGGTTACGTGAAAGTGTTGGAAGTGACACAGAGAAGGTTGGAAGAGGCTTTGAGAGATAGGAGATTAAGCATTCACAGAACAATAGATATTTCGGATTGAATGTAGGAAAGTGGTTTTGTGGGATTAAAGTACTGTTGGAGTGTGGGGAAAGGTAAAAATTAAAAAAAATCAGTGGGGAACCATTAGATAAACTAAGTTATGTTAGGTCAGGTTCGCCAGGAAACAGAACAAGTGTTTTCTGAAGCGGGACTTAGTCATATGGAAGGTCATCTGACTTCCAAAACTAAAGTTTTGGAAGTGGCAAGAACTGTCCACCGAGGCAGGTTATGGGAAGGTGGAAAAACAGTTATATCTTGTAGTGTCTGAAAAGTGAGAGAGATTACACTTTCTCTGTTTTTTCACCCTAACTTAGTGTGTGTGAGTGTGTGTGTGTGTGTGGGGTGTGTGTGTGGTGTGTGTGTGTGTGTTGTGTGTGTGTGGGGTTTTGTGTGTGTGTGTGTGTGTATGTGTGTGTGTGTGTGTGTGTGTAAAGTGTTTGTGTGTGTGTGTGTACTCACCTAATTTTTGGTTTTCAGGGGTCGATTCACAGCTCCTGGCCCCGCCTCTTCGCTGATTGCTACTAGGTCTCCTCTCCCCGCCCCATGACTCTATCATACCTCGCCTTAAAACTATGTATGGTTCCTGCCTCCACCACATCACTTTCTAGGCTATTCCATGGCCTGACTACTCTATGACTAAAGAAATACTTCCTAACTCCTTTGATTCATTTGATCTTCAACTTCCAATTGTGACCTCTTGGTCTGTGTCCCATCTCTGGAACATCCCGTCCTTTTTTCCACCCGTCTATTCCGCGCAGTAATTTTATGTGTCGTTATCATGTCTCCCCTGACCCTCCTGGCCTCCAGTTGTCGTCAGGCCGATTTCCCTCAACCTTTCTTCATAGGACAATCCCCGTAGCTCTGGGGCTAGTCTTGTTTCAAACCTTTGCACTTTCTCTAATTTCTTCACGTGCTTGACTAGGTGTGGATTCCAAACTGGTGCAGAGAGGCAGATAGGCAGATAGACAGACAACAGACAGACAAACAGACAGACAGACAGACAACAGACAGACAGACAGACAGAACTGACAGACAGACAGACAGAGGGAAAGTAGTACGCTACATGCCTCCACCATGCAAGAGTGTCAGCTGGGAGGCCCCCTACCCTTTGGGTAGGAGCCAGGCTAGTTTCGTGACAGGATCAAACTATATACATGTCAGTGGAGTTGTAGTGTAAAACCTTTACAGTCATTGCTGTATTTGACATGACCTTTAATTTTAAAATTAGGCATGCATAATTGAACTAGCACCAGCCCAGCGAACGTAGAGTTCAAACGACATTACAAACCAGTCCTTTAAACTAGTAAGTCAATTCTCTAAACACTGTAGCACTAGGTCCCATTTCTAAACACACTAGTAGGTTTTGCAGGGGCCGCCACTATGACTACAAACACAGGTTTTCACACAGCAGCACAGCTGTGGCGAGGTCCAAGCCAAGGTTCCTTCAAAGCCCCCGTGAACCACAGAGAACACTGGCTTAAAACTTTTTAAAAACCACCGTCAGTGGGGAGTTAAACAATCATTTTACATTTGTTCGGTATGGAAATATAATAACTCGCTATGCTTTCAGTTATTTTAATTTTTTGTATCAGCGCAAAAAAAATATATGGCCATTTTTCAAAAAAAAAAAAATTTTTTTTTGAACGATATCCACACACACACACACAACAACTATTTTATAATAATATATATATATATATATATAATAATATTATATAATAAAAATATAATATATATAAATATAATATAACAGTGGTCCCCGTTGTTGGTAATTAATGGGTTCCGGGAGCCGTTACTAAAACAAAATTTTTACGTTTTTACAAATAAATTTCCCCCCATAAAAATAATTAAAACAATTAATCCGTTCCTACACCCAGAATATTAAAAAAAAAATTTTTTTTAAAGTGAAATATAATGTAGTAAAAACAATAAAATGGAAAATGAGAATGAAACTTTAACAGATAACATTAATTTTATTGGAGATTCTTCTTAGTGTTTTTGGGGACTGGGGGAGGAAGAGAGGGGATTGTTTATAGTTTGGAAAGGGGAAAACCCCTTCCATCAACACCTCAGGTACCATTTGCTTTTCTGGTTTGCTTCTTTTCTCTTTTCTTAATCCCACTGGGACCCCCTTTGAGAGTCACGGAGTCCTGTCCACAAAATAACTGTGGAGAAGCTCTGTTTTCTGGATCTCTTTAAAATTTCCCCTAAAAGGGCCCAAACTTTTCACTGACATGTTCCCAAACCGGCTTGCAAAAAACCTTGTTGGGTGATGTTTTTTTCCCTAAAGTTTTCCCATCTTACCCACAAATAAAATCTTTTAATTTTGAAGAAGGCACCTTCTTCCATCTCCTCCTCCTCCCTGCAGAAGGGATTTGAGCTGCGATGTGTTTTTTTTTCCCCTGCTGAAGCCCCGCAGCTCCTCAGTGGTGAGCTCTTCTTGTGGTCTTCCCCAAATTCTTCCACACCCCAAACTCACACCCAACCCCATGGAACCCCCCACCCAAAATTTTTTGATTTTACAACAGACATGGGCTCTTTTGGGTCGTCCCAAAATTTTTCAAAATCCTTTTTCGACCAATCGGGCCAAATTTTTTCTCCAGGAAGATTTTTCAAAGCCCTGGTAGTCACTCCCCCCAAGCATACCTAAAAGGGGTTAGCAGGGAGGATACGAAGTGTTCTCTAAAAAATTCCCCTTTAGGGTCAAGTGAGTGTCGGGGTCACAGAAAAGCCCCTGTAAAAAATTGCTTTTGTGTATTTTTTTTAAAGTTTGCAATAACTGCTGGCCATGGGTTGGGGGGAGAGGAGGGTATTCGGGGAAAGAACTTTACGGGGATAAAACCCAAAAACCCTCGAAAATTGGGTACCCAATTTGGAGGATGGCAGGTGCATTGCCCATTAAAGAAGGATTGGGAACCAATTTTTTTTCCGGGAGATACTCCTTCACACAGGGCCAAAACTTCATTGAACCATCGACAAAAATTTCCCTCGTGCCCCAGCCTTATAAAAATTTCCAAAACCACACAATTTATCTTCTTTAACATTGTTTTTCATGAACACACGGGATTTTCAGAATGGTACACTATAAGGGCTTCATTTTGAAACCCCACAATTACACAAACATTAGCATCACCCTTTTTTCATAGGCTTGTGTCCTGGATTGGGCTTTTCCCCTTTTGTGTAATAAAGGGGCCCCTTTGGCATTTTTTTCCCAAAAGAGGCCCGTTTCGTCCAATTGAAAACTTGTTCAGGTTTCAGTCCCCTTCGCCCCTTGTACTCCGGAATTTAGCACATATTTTTTAGCGGGCCCGTGGTCCGAACTGGGAGCCTCACCATGCCCTTTTCCACCTGTGTATGCCCCGTACGGTTTTAAATCTCTCAAACCCGCCCCTTTTCGGCCTTAAATTTTACTCACTTCACCATTTTTGCAGGCAATTTCTTTACCAAAACTTTATGCAACGGGCCTACCTTTTTACAAAAAAACGAAGCAAAGAGTATCTCCTGCTAATTGTTTTCATTTATCCACACCAATAATAACTTCTCAACCTCTTAGTCTGGGGACCATTTTTTTCAGCATAGTTACTCCTTTGCAACAACAGCATCCTTTTTTTTCATTTTTCTTGGCCACTAGGAACAAGGTTGTGTAGGGTTTTCTTATACTCCTGGCGTTCGGGGGCACTTGTACCACTTTTAATTGTTCAAGTTGGTTTTCTTAAAATTTAAACGTATTTCTCACCCTTTTTTACCACAGGCTTTGGGACTAGGAGCTTTTTCTTTGGGGGCCCTGGTAGCTTATTTTTTACTTGCAAGCACTAAAATAAATGGAATATTTTGAAATATTTCGCTGGGGCACGTGAGGGACCTTCGCCACGGAAAAAAAGCCAGATGGCTGCCGCCCTGGCTCACACCCTGGGTTTTTTCCACGAACTACACCGCGAGTCAACCCATAAAAAGGGGGTCCATTTTTTTACAAAAAACCCCTTGATTGGGAATTTTAAAAGATTCCCGGGCCGAAAAAACGGGGGACCAGAATAATATAAGATTATAAATAAAAATAAAAAATATATATTTTTAATATATTATATTAAATTAATAAAATGCAATAAACACAGTAAAACAGGGGTTTCAAAGCAAAACAACCACTGTGAAAAAAAGAAATTCCAAGCGCTTTCGGGAACTGAAATTATAAAGGAACATTTTCTTTGAAATGTGATTAGTCACGAAAACGCTTGGAATTTCTCTATTCTTTTCCCGTGGTTGTTTTTCATATATATATATATAATAATATATTATTTTTAAAATATATATAATAAAAATATATTATATAAAAATTTTATTTATATATTATTTATATATAAAAATAAAATAATAAATATTAAAAAATTTTATATAATATATATATATATTATATATATATATATATTAATGCGGCCGAATAGAAAACTGTCAATTTGCAAAAACTCATTTAAAAATTAAATCCTTTTTTAAAATTTTCCCTATTACTTTAAAAATTTTTTTTTTGTCATTTAAGAAATGTAAAAATTAATTTTGTACTAAAAAAAAACCCCAAAAACTTTCCCAACCTTATTATAACAAGCGCAATTTATTTTAGCCCCAATCCAACCAAATATATTGTAGATAATTTAAATAAATTTTAAAACTAAACAAAAAACCAGTGAAATAATATTTTTTTGTTAGGCGAGAAAAGATTTTTGCGAATTATTGCATACACAAATTTCGCTTGTCTTTTTCAGCAAGAATAGCGTTGAACATTAAAAAATGGTATAAAAATACCGACAGGTTGTTAGGAAAGACACATATGCAACAGTTAGGTATCTTTATTATGAAACGTTTCGCCTACACAGTAGGCTTCTTCAGTCAAGTACAGAAAGTTATAGAAGCAGAAGATACTTGAAGACGATGTAATCAGTCCATCACCTGTCAGACACTGCAACAGAAGGGTATCTTGGTACAGACCTGCAATAAAACTTCGACAACTTCCACTAGTGAGGGCGGCTGGATTGGAGGGAAACCTGACCTCTGGGCATCTGAGTTCTTACCTCTCCTAGTGGCCTACGTCTCACCTCTTGGCGCTATAAAAAGCTCCATCCTGTCACTTCACCCCAAATATTTTTCATACTATGGAACAATGCTCTTCTCCAGACTGAGGGACTGACCACCTCAAAACTTTAAGGGTGATGGACTGTTTTACATCGTCTTCAAGTATCTCTGCTTCTATCAACTTTTCTGTACTTGACTGAAGAAGCCTACTGTGTAGGCGAACGTTTCATAATAAAGATACCTAACTGTTGCATATGTGTCTTACCTAACAACCTGTCGGTATTTTATACCATTTAATGTTCAATCTGTCAGACACTGCACACAAGGGTATTTTGTACGAACCTGCAATCACTTCGACAACTTCCACTAGTGAGGGCGGCTGGATTTGAGAGGGACCTGACCTCTCAGCATCTGAGTTCTTACCTCTCCTAGTGGCCTACGTCTCACCTCTTGGCGCTATAAAAAGCTCCATCCTGTCACTTAAATCTCCATATTGTTTCATACTATGGAACAATGCTCTTCTCCAGACTGAGGAAGTCCTACTACCACTCCGCCAACAGTACCCTCTTGGAGCACCGCTGGGTCACCGGGCCATCGACACTCCCCCTCAGGGACAAATTGAATGACCTAATGAGAATGGAGGAGAGAAAAAAGCGATCTTGATCCCCATGATGCTCTGTATCTCCTCACAAAAGGTGTCTTACTATGCCAAGACTCACTTACTTCCCGAGGTGTGCACCCTCTTTTGACAACCCAACACTCGATGAATATGACGCACAAACCCGAGGTCAACCTTTAAGAAGGCCCTGAACCTGTCACTAGAGGATCAGCAATGGGATCAGGCAACCCTACCAGTGCGACTGGGAGGTATAGGGGTGCGCAAAGCAACGCATGTTCTTTACCTGCTTTTCTGTCTTCGTGGTTTGGCTTCCAGTGCATTAGTCAAGAAGATAGTTCCCGAATGCTTGGGGAGACGTGGAAGGAGCTCAAGACCCCAGGTTTACTGAAGCAGCGATTCGGTGGGGCACCCTTACAGACTCCTTAAGTAGACCAGCTCCTCTCAAAGAACACAAACAGTCCCACTGGGACAAACCGATCATGGAAAAAATCGCCCACACAATGCTCTCAAATGCTTCAGGAAAGGACAAAGCTCGTCTTCTGGCAGTGAAGACACCACACTCTGGAGATTTCCTGTTAGCTGTTCCCAATTCCTCCCTGGGCAACCGTCTCGACCCAAAGGCCCTTCGGATTGGTGTTGCTCTTCGCCTAGCTGCCCCCATCCTCACCGAACAGAGGTGCATTTGCAGCAGGGGGACAGCTGATTTAATTCGGACTTCATGTCTCGTGTGTCACACAGCAGAACGGAAGTAAGCCAACATGAGGAGGTCAATGACATTATAAAGAGAAGCCTCGCCACAGCCCGTTGCCCATCTCAACGGGAAACCCCCAAATACAGAGGTCTTTGGAAATGG
>NW_026472671.1:0-11628 GCF_026875155.1 Cherax quadricarinatus
AATATATTAAAACAACCACGTGATGGCATCACACATCCTTGACTGAAGGCCTACATTTACTGGGAAATAATCACTTTCCTACATAACTCTAACTTGAGCCTCACTATCCTCGTAAAAACTCTCACAGTCTTCAGTAACCTACCTCCTACACCAACACCTGCGAACATCTGCCACATTGGCCACCTATCCCCCTGTCATGAACCCTTTTCCAAATCCATAAATGCCACAAAAACTCTTTAGCCGTATCTAAATACTGTACACTTAATATTTTCACTGTAAACACCCTGGTCCACACACCCCCTTACCTTTCCTAAAGCCTCTTGTTCAGTTCTGCTAACCTATTCTCCCGTCTTACTCTTAAATCCTTTCAAATAATAACTCTATCCCATACACTTTACCCAGGTATAAACTCCAACATACCTTATCCCCCCTATTAATTTTTCACTCTTCTTGATATTCCCCTTTCTGCTTTATACACAGGAACTATGCATGCTCTCTGCCAATCGCAAGTACCTTAACCTCTTCCATACATTATTAAATTAAATATAATTTAGTATAAGAATGTCTAAAGATTTTAAAGTATTTGTATAACTGACCAATGGATAGATATTTTACATTATAACACTTATGAGTGATAGCAAAGTATTAAGTTTAATTTTTGATAACGATTTATAATAATCGTTTTCAAAAACATTTATTAAATAATTTCTTGAAAAACATTAATCTTACCACAACACTAAAGGAATAAATATTATATAAAGCAGTATGAGTTCTATATAGAAGAACATTAAATAATAATTTTAATAAATTAATATTTTAACCATTTGTCTATACATTTCGTTTTAATTAGAGTATATTATAATAATATAAAAATCTGAAAAATTGATTATAATAATACATAATATTAATTAATAATGATAATTATTATGTTTTCATAAAAACGAAAAAAAAGACAAAAGTCTACAAAATTCAACAAACCCAATTTGAGTAATAGGTGGAAGAAGACTGCATTTTGATTTTTATTATTGTTCGTATTTAAATGGACCTGAGGCCATGTTTGGCGGCTGGAGCGCGCGCGTGCGGGACTGTGTGGTGCATCTTTCAGTCCACGTAGGAGATACCACAATATTACTTTCACAAAAAGCGCAGCAAACCCATGTCTGGTCCAATCACTGCTTGCACGGTAAGGAGGTGAAAACTTACGGGTAGAGGTAGAATATTGTGAATAGCAGACAATTTCAGTTAGGGAAATAAGTTGACCTGCAATTAAAAACGTGATTAGTCTTCATTATGCGATAAAAAACCTGACGACGGCTCCTGCACCCAAGGCATTGGAGCTATAACCCTTCCCCTTTAGAGATTATATGCAGCGCAGCCGCGATGAGCATGAAACTCTTCTATGCCCTGTGTATGACTCCCGCGGATTAGCGCTCCGCCTCCAAGAATGTAATTAATAAATAATACATTTAAAGTGCAACATTCGCCAATTTCGTGTCACGAAGGGCTGCTCAGTGAGACTCCCCACAGAGATCAATATGTCGAAAAGTGAACTATGTTCGCTGCTAATAAGCAAGGGCAATTATAATAAATGTTTGGCTTTGTTATGTGAGGCTTAATACCCCAGCTGCAAGACTACTTGCTAATATAATAGTAGTCACATAATTATTCAGGCATTAGTATATATGTCATCACTGTGTAAGTCAAATTACCGAGACTAGAAATATCACCAAACGTGGGGTACATTGTGTTATTTCCCCTTATATGTAGCCAAATCCCTCCAATTGGTAACGGGACGACCTGGGTTTCGTTAATTGTACACAAAACCAATTCAACATAGTGTGAGCCTAGACACGGTAAATTTTCGTAATTTTTTTTAACATATGGGAAGGACACCCTCGTGACTAGGCTTAATTCCAGAACATCTCTCAAGGAGAATAACAGGTACCCTTCCAGATGAGCTAAAACTACCTACGATTCAAACTACTATACCATAAACAGATCCAGGAGATTTATGTATCGATCGCGAGACCACTTATTTTACGGCCAAAAAACAACTCTCACTGCAGGTGACGCCAACACCTCACTCACACACCAAAGTCCACAGCCATTAACAAGATCCCGCAATCTTCTCACGGTTTCTGTATATATTTGATCATGTTCCTTGTATAGGCACTTGATAAATCATAGGTGTGGGCAGCTTTTGTTCTCTCTAACGTTCTGGGCTTAGCATAAGGTAGAAAGTTTAATGTGATATGTTGGTCTTCAACTATTAATGTCCTGTCCATAGAGGCTATCAAGAGTTTCAACACATATTTCCTAGGGCAGTGGCCGCGTCCGTGTTTTTAGGTGGTTTGGTTCTACTGTACCGGCAAACCACATTATGCGGCAAGTAAATTTTTTATTGATAACAGGAAGCAAAACCTGCTCCATTCTGTCATATTTTTTTGTTTTTTTTTTTTTTGTTGGTTTTTTTTTATTTTATTTTTCTTGTTTTTTTTTAATTTTTTTTTTTTTTTTTTTTTTAAGACTGGTCAGTTACGAGAACGTAGCAAGCAGGGTGTAGAGTGAGTGAGCGCCTAGCTTGGCCAAGTCCGTTTCCTGTACTCTAGCAAAATTACGGTAAATAAACTTTTGCGCAAAAAATCTCAGGATGGGGCTTGCAATTCCACCCTCAAGTGAGTCATCAACTCCCTGTTACCTTGTGATTAGATGCCTTTTTACTAGCAAGCGTTATAGTATGTAACTCTGACAAAGCCCGTCGTAAAGCGACACAGTGACTAAAATGTGAAAGAGGGTTTTTTGTTAGTCTTCTTTCTCGCCTTTATTTGTTACTTCATTAATGCTCGCTTAACGTTGCTAAAATTGTGGTTAAATTTCGCTAGTTGAGAGTTAAACCTTAATTAAAATTGACGTTTAGAAAAAATTTACTTAGAGGCATATAAAGAAAAAATGATTGAAGTTGATCTACGAAGGGAGTCAGCGCTCGGGGCTGCGCGAGCGATATGGTGAGATTTCTGTGTATTTTTCATATATTTGTGTCGCGCACATTTTATAATGATTTCCTTCTCGAACGCTGGATTATTGTTAATTTAATATGTAATCAAAATATGTAATGATAATTTTTCACAATGTTCCATTTCCCCACTTGTGGGGATAGGTCATCAGAGAAATTTAATTCACCATATAATAATAAATTAACGATATTCTCATCATCACCGAACTGAAGTCACTTCCAGCTCAACAGCTGATAGCGTATCTTTACTTTACTGTGATATAACTTCGTTATAGAGTCATGACAGGGAGACGACGCGCGTGCAAGGTTATTTCTTTTGCATGTGGGCAATTTCTCTGTCGCGACTGAGAGGCAGTCGCACACTGTGGGTGTATCTAATTTGGTCAAATAATTAAAAAAAAAAACACTTAGGCGAGAAGGTTGGGTATGATGTGTACTGAACACTCACCTCAACCTATTCTCTCTGCCAGAAGCGATAATCGTGCACATTTGAATTTTTTCTGATCATTCTAGGGCACTACGTGCCAGACATATTGCTGATATTTTTAAACTCTATCATTCAGGGTCAAAATATAATTGTACAGGCATATATAACCTAGCTCCAAATCTCGAAGTCACACAGCTTATCTTGAAGAACAGAGTGAGAATAAATTGCTTTGGCACAGGATATATTACACGGAGGAAGAGTAATGTCCCCGAGAGTCTCATGTATATGCTAAAGTGTTAAAACTCCCTATTTTAAGAATAAAATATTTTTGTCTAGTGGTGACCCAAGTATACATGCTGCCTAATAACCTCTTGGTAGTCGCTTAGCTTAAAACCATATAAACCAATTAACCAAGTTGCCTTGTGTCGCCGCTTTGTTCCTGCAATATTCCTCATTGTTAGATGGTCTACTGCTAGTATGACACCAAGTCTGAATGCAAATCACTTTTGTGCCCACACCAGTGTCTATTAACAGCGGGATGAATTTTTCTTTATTATATGCAGACACCAGCTACAATGGATGGAGTATTTTGGGGACTAGAGGTAATATAGCGCTGCGGTCAGGTAATAAGGTAAAACAGTTTGTCAAATGTTAATTATTTTAGAGTACAACAACTCATTAAAAAAAAGTCTGAGAATTACGCTTTAGATAAAGTGAACCGACTATTAGGTAATTGTGAAACATGTTCATAATGAAACACGTATATTTTGTTGATCAATACTCTAGAGCAATGCCAATATATTATTATTATTATAATTATTAAGTAAATATTATAATTGAATAAAAAAGGACAAAACCATATAGGATTGGAATAATAGAAGAGAGGAGGTTAACGACGACGTTTTCGTCCCGGACCTGGAGGACTATTAACAAAGTTACCACTGCCTGTCCTCCCCGTTCATCATCATGTACGCATTACACTCCCCTACGTTTCTACTACCACGTATTTCGTCTACTAGCTGAGCATCCAACTGGACCACCTCTCTCCGCTCGTTGTTCCCGCCTTGCTCCTGACTCCCTTAAAATATACACAGGTGCTTCCTCACTATTTTCTGTAATAATGGGTTATAATCTGAACTTGATTGTTTAAAAAGGTGGCCGGTAAGCCACAGCAGAAGTCTTGTGCGTGGGGGTCAGATTACCAAAAGTGCTAGCCCTAGCAGTGGTTAGCAGAGGCGCGCGCGATGACTAAGAATGACTGTGAGGAAACAACTTTGTCTGTATTCCTCACAAACCTTATTCCTACCTACTCTTTTCGTTACATGTGACTTTGTAAAGGCCCAAGTAGGATCGAAACAATCGTCGTAAGTTCTTCCCATGTGCAGGTTATTTGTGTTATAATTATTATTACTATTATTCTTACTATTAATATTAAAATTATTTATTTTAAAACCGTCGCCGCGGCCGCCGGCAGCAGCAGTAGTAATTTACATAATGTTTGATACAAGACATACAAGCAACAATCCGAGTCAATACTCAACATCAAGATGAGTAATTTGTCAGTAATTAATAGCAAGGAGGACTTGATACGTCCATATTAATCTGGAATCTCTAGAATTATTCATATTTTAATATAACTTTGCATATATTATTAGCTGCTCCCCGCACCATTCCTGTCCTGACAATTTTGAAATGAAGCTGAAATGCATCCAAATGCATTACATTGGCACGTACACAAAATATCAAAACGCATTTTTTTTCCCCCGTGGGTGTGTTAGATCGAATATGTACATTGCTCTGACAATGGTTGAAATTCTTAAGTAATGATGCAACATATATTTCTCAGATGAAGTGTTATTTATTGTAATATGATTACTCCATTTGGATATGGGTTTTACATTTCAAGGGAATTCCTTGATCTTATAAATTTGAGCTACCCATCCTTTTTCTTGATCAAAACCTGTACGTCAACATTTTCTAGCTGCTATATGATTTCTGAGTTTTAGCGCTTTCTATGTAACTTCTACTACTAATACCACCACCACACCTACTACTAACACTACTACTACTACTACTACTACTACTACTACTACTACGTACTACACATAATAAAATAATAATATTAATAATAATAATAATAATATAATAATTAAAAGTTTTGGCGGGCCAGAGTTTTTGGCCCACAATTAGCGGAGGACCGGCGTCCATCAGTTTTACAATGAATGACCTAACATGAGCTTGATAGCACATTCAAATAATCATTAAAAAAACATAATAATAATAATAATAATATAAATAATAATAATATTGTAGATAATCATATACATGTTTTTTTTGAAGCCAATTATGAAAATAGAACATTTTCACTCCACATCGCCAGGCTGTGTAACACTATGGCTTTTTTTTCCAATTGTTAATAAGCAAAATTTCTAGGCTGATGATAAACGCTAAACCGTAAGGAATCATACAACGCCTCGGAATGGGAGGCATAATGATTTGATCCAAGGAGGGGGTTGACAAATCCAATGCCTTAAATCAGAGGGCCCCTCAGCAGTCTGTGACTTTATGTAAATGGCTCCAAGTCGAACGAAATGTCGTCCGGAAGCTTCTTGCTCCTATGTGCTCAGTTATTTTGTTAATGTTTTTTTTTAAAATTTTCGATGTCACGGTATTGTGCCTTTTTGATCTTACATCAAGATCACTCCTGAGGGGTTCCTGATAAGACCACCTACCGGTGCAGCCGCATCCTGCAAGATGGAATAATGACACGGTGAAACAGTCTGTCTTTGATTCCCAACTGCGTGTAACATATCGTATAGAATAGAGTATCTGAGCACACTGAGCAGAATATCCAATTTAGTTATTAAAAAAACCTGCTAGTAGTTTTGTGGAATAAAGGGATTGCCCCAATCCATACAGCATAGTTCTCATACATAATCGGGCCCTCTACCATCTAAGTATAATTGTTTACAGATACTCCTTCATCAGCTCATTCTCATTATAAGTGTTAAATGTTTGGACATAAACTTTACCCTACCAGTTTTTTTCGGTTGCTTGAGCCAGACGGATCCCGGCGTTTTTTCATCTCTAGATAATTATCAGACAATAAATAGGTTTTCAATTTTTTTTATGTGAGCATATCCAACTCAGTCTAACCATAAAAAAATAGTAGCCATAATCTAAATTAAGCTAACCCAATTTAAAAGGAAAAAAAAACTAAAATAAGATTGAAAAAAAAATGGAAAAGTTAAGAAACGAGAATTAACGCCGTACACTTTAGCGCACGTTTTTAATAATAAATAATAATAATAATAATATGAATAATAATAATAATACCCTTACATTTAAGCCACTTCCCATGAATATAATCTAGAGTGGTGCCCCACAGTGGAGTCCAGGCGAGACAAGAGGGAGCAAAGAACAAAGGAAATTAGAAGAAATCCCAAATAATACTCTTAAGCAAATCCAAAGCGAAAAGCAAATGAAAAGCATAAGGCCATTACCCTAAAGAAACGGAACATAAACTGATAATGTAAGAAACAAGTGAAAAATACTTAAGCGTTACAATACGACTGAGTGCAGCGACCCACCTATCAGTCTTAGATCGAGAGACGCTGAACGAGAGTTTTTTCAAGAATGAACTCAAAACACTGAATGTAGCCCATCACCCAGTTGACTTTGAAGCCATATACAGCGCAGATGCCCAATGCATTCTGCTCCTGGCCCAGACTCGTGAAGTTCCATTAGTCATCAAAAACAGAAAAAAAAAATGTATTTCGGGGCATTTAAATAATTTAATCGGAGAAGAAGCCTGCACACAGTGTCATAATGCCCCAGTCATTAAAAACCACTGATATTGCGCCCACTTTCACGAAGGTGGATTTTAGCGCTTTTCTTTTATATAATCACAAAGGTGGCAGTAAAAAGTAGTTGCAAAACAATAAGACCAATAATACTAACTTCACACACTCACACTCTTCTTTTGAACGTGTCCTGTGTGTCCCAAGAATCAAGAATTGCCATATTACAGTGGAACCCCAACAAATGTCACAGTTCCAAGGCAGCAAGTTTTTAGGGTAGGTCGCGCTCTTTTCACATTGCAGAGCATTCTAGTCGAGCGGACTAGGTCCTTGTCATGCAGTTGGAAATGCTGATTGATGTATTGAACCCTGATTCTACACACACACACAAAAGAAAGCGCTTAACCAAGTGTGACCTGTGATTGTTATAGCGCAAGAAATAGCATACAAAAGGAATAATTGGAAAGTGGAGAAATGTATATTTAAACATCTTAACAAAAGAAAACAGAACCCCAGAGAATAGCAGTAAACAGAAAGTCGGAGAGGCTGCACAGTGAACAAATTCAGTCCATCAAGACAAAACTCACCTCCACTATGATTCTCACATTCCGATATTCCCCTTCAAACAAGTTATAAATCCTATGCACAGTAACATTTTTACGGATAACACAAGTCCCTTCCTAATGAGAGTGGCGGTACACAGAAGAAAACAACTATTCTAACAGATATAAATCAGGCCTTCGCAATTGGGCACTCGGACACACAATAAGGGTATTAAACCAAGGACAGTGTCTTTCATTTTATTTTTTTTCGGTGTGTGAAGAATGGATGGCATAAAATTGGTAAATGAATGTAAGACGAACTCAAATATATAGTATAACGAAAGTGCTTGAGTAAGAAGACATCGTGATTAATTTAATATCAGAAAAATGTTCACATCCAAGGGTCACAACTATGTTTTCATTATGCTACAGCTGAGACAATGAAGGGATAACACTTCAAGCCACTGCTCTCTCCAGGCTAGAATATTGCTGTTATACTAACTTCCTCCCCCGGGATTCAAGTCCTGGCGAGATTGCTGAACTGGAAATCGTACAGAGAACTTTCAGTCAAAGCATCATGTACTACCGAGAGCAACTCCTGAAGAACATACCTTCAGTTGTATTCTTTGGAAGGTAGGTGGGAAAGGTACCTCATAATTAACACCTTCGGAAAATCCGGAGGAACTGTCTCAAACCTGAACAACGCAAAACCTCCGTATGACAACAAGAGGCATAACAGTGCAAAAGTAACCCCTCCATAAACAGCAAAGGGTCTTGATAGTATACTAAGAGCACTCATGATTATTAGAGGACCGCCGACTCTCAGCGCCACCCTCTCACTATTCTTCAAGATACTCCTTGGCAATTTTTCCTTTCAATCAGTTCCTGTCCCTTACCGGCTGTTAGGTTCATATGTAAGTGGCACTGCGTGCCACTGTCAGTAAAAACTTGGTTGATCAGCCCTTGATCCACCATTGAGAGACAAAGCCTGGTGACCGTGCTGCGGGGCGTTCACCCCCGGAACATCTTCATGTATCCTCGAATGGGTACCGTTCATGTGTGCTTAATTCTTTTCCCGCCATCATGTGTTTAATAACCTAAGAATCCTTATCTAATCGCTTCAAATTTCTCAACACTGGTATGACGTACCAAGGAAAGGTTGCCTGTGCGAATTCGGTAGGTGTATGCATATCCTTCCTGGTCAATTCAATATAAGACCATGTCCCGAGTTTTTATTGGACGTGCGATAAAACTTAAGAAAGGCACCTTCCTCTGTGAATGGTGCTTCAAACTTCAACTAGAGAAAGAAGTTGTGTATAGTTATTGGAGTGTGTAAACGCGAATTATGTCCAGTTATTTTTAAGTTAATTTTTCGCGATATATCATTGATACGTCTTACAGAACTTATTTATAAATGACAATGCCTCTTATTGGACAGAATGGTTACCTATAAGTTAGTTTTATTAACCATAATCTAGTAATTAATGGTTAATAAACATGGAATCGTCGTTCATACGTCTAGAGAAATATTTTCCTGATCGTTATTAAGTCGCCATCAATTGCTTCACGCGTCGATGCGAGTCCCCAGCAGAGCGAGCAAGTATCCATCCTCGTTGTCGTGAGCTGTAAATTTATCTAGTCTGAGGGCCAGATGAACACTATCTTTATCGATGCTGAGAGGAACTTATCACTTTTTATTTACCTCTTCAAATCTTCCCTCCGTCCTGCTCCCCTCATTGTTCACTAGTATTGATTGAAAATGCTGCTGGTTTGGTGACAACGTCCTCCATAATAAAAATACCTAAGTCAATATTTGTCTGCATTGACTTTTTTTGTGGTATGTGTAAATACTTCTTAACACAACTAACGCGTCATGGAATCTTGGTACAGAGAAATCTACAAATTAAACTTGCCTAACCTACAGGAATGACCTCTTCTACTAGTGTGAGGTTCAGCTCACATCCTGTTCTTGATCCCTCGTATAAGTGCTTTATATTCTTTAAAGGTTGAGAGACTAGAAAAAGGCTGAGGGAATGATCGTGCCTCAAATTACATCTTCATATATCTGACCGTCCACCGGTAATTTATTCTATAATTGTACTGATGAACGGTCCACAGGGCAGGTCACAGTAATCCTGTCAGAATTGCTTATGAACTCCAGTAGTGTTGGTGTTTTAGGGAGCTTTACGCCATCAGAAAAACTTGTTTTAATAATATGTTAATAAACTTGGAATCGTTTGGACTGTGTCGATAATTGTAGAATGCGTCTCCTGGTAATAACAAAATGAGACGTTGGTTTTCTCCAAGTTAAGTTTAGCATAATATCTTCATTTACAAGTTACATGCACATGGTTCATACAGGTCTAGCTGACATCAAAGACATACTACTAATAAGGAAAGAACCCATTGTTATGCAGAGCATTTCGGGCAAATTAGGTCAGTTTTGTCAGGCACCCTAGAGTCCGTACAGGGGAAAGCCTGACTAAGCCGAGCTGTGGTACGTACGACAATTTAGCGGCGCGGCCAAGCATAACACCTGGTTGATCAGACCACTAGATCCACCATGAGACCTGGTCCTCAAACTTCGCCGTAGGAGCTGTAGACGGCCCGATAATCCTACTCCATGAATGCGAACCCACAAACCAGTCGACTAACCACCCAGGTACCCTTGTAAACTGATGGTGAACGGGGATACAGGTGCCCCTTTAGGGAAACACGTCCCAATTTTTCCAGCCTATCGGAGGAGATTCGAACCCCGGACCTCAGTGTTGCGCTGAGTGCCTAGCGATCGTGTAAATTCGAATTTGATTTTTTTAAACATAAATTCTACACATAATTGAAGAATGCTAGTTTGGTCGGCTTCAACCAAAACACGCTGATCTTTATGAGGGGGATTTTTGGATTTTCGGGTTTTGTTTGGGACCAATTTCCATTTATTTAAGGGCCCCAAATTCCCCCTTTATCCCAAGGGTTGCCCCATCCTCTCTTTTTTGGGTCGAGCTGATTGCCTTTTTTTAGACGACCTTTCGCATTAAAAAAATTTAAATATACAAATGATTAGACGGATAAAAGGTCCCCCCTCCGGTGGGGTAACCAAAAATTATACGTTGTCAGAATTGCTATTCTCACGGTACTTTTAAAGGGAAAACATTCACGTGTTCTAAAATGTCCAAAGCCCAGGACACGTGGGGGTCTTTTGCACATAGGGGGCAATCCTATTTTTTTTCGAGTAAACGGTAAGCCAATGGAAGGATTTGGTTATTGACCAAAAACTCCACAAGTGGGCAATCATGTGACACCACGCGATTAAATTTTCCCATTCTCTTGTCAAAAAAAAATATTCCTAATTCCCAGATATTTATTTATAATGACTTAATAAAATTTTCCCAGGGGAAGTACCCCTCTTCGCCTTTAACTTGTTCCAAACAGAACTTTGTACTCTTCCCTAAACCATTATATGTCTAATGCCTCAAACCTACCTCACACAAGATATATGTCATATGGGGTGGGAATGCAACCTCAAAATCATCACCGTGTTTCATATTTGGCCTGACGGGAAGGTTAAGAGCTTTTATACCACATCTTCCTTTGCTATTTAGCGTATAATATGTATAGGGCACAAAATCTCCAGTTTGGGCATATAATGATAAAAACCCTCTCCGAGTGAAGCGCAAAACTTGAAACTTTTTAAATAATTTTAAGACAAAAAGGCAAAGTTAAGTCCTAAAATACCGTCGCTACCTTTTAACATATTGGCCATGAAATTTCAATCGGATATGAATTTATCCCAAGTTTTAATGCTTTTTTTCAAATTTTTTGTTTAATGAATTTGAAGTGTCGGCAGTG